>SNQJ01S0136786.1:10091-20312 GCA_010110895.2 Picea sitchensis
AGGGGAAGAAGGCTGGAAACAGGCCCGAAAGGGGAGATCCAAAGAGAGAGGCCAAAGAAAGGAGCAGACAGAACCACCGAAAGCCAATTCCTCAGGAACCAAAGAAACGGAGAACAGCTTCAGTATCCTAGCTAAAGAAGCAGAGGAAAGGGAACAAACTCCAAGTAAAGAAGTTCAAGAGGGAGAAAAGGAAGATCAGAATCCTGAAGACAAGGGAAACAAGCCAACAGAAGAAGAATGGACGCAAAATAACTCCCCCCAGAAGCAGGAAGGGAGTCAGAACATAGAGGAAGGGGAGATCTCTATAGGCAGCGACTCAAACGAAGCAAATGAAGTTTGGGCCACCCCAAAGAAAATGGGAAGAGGCCAGAAAACAAAAAAAGATGAGAGGGACCAGGAAACCTACAAAGATGTACTCAACGGGTCGCAACCCACCATCAAGCAGCTGATCAACGTTCGTCACACATGGAAGCAAGCCAAAGCCTCCCAAGGAGGCCATCCCTCCCCCCAAGGTTTATAATGATCATAAACTCCTGGAACTGTAGGGGAATGGGCAGCAAAAGGAAGGAAGAAACGCTTAAGGATATAATCAAAACCTCGAAAGCAAGTATCCTACTGCTCCAGGAGACTAAAATGAGCCAGCATGATGCGCTCAAAACCTTGTTGAACGTTTGGAAAGGAAGCCTCGGAGTTGCTGGAAACGCCAGAGGTGCCTCAGGAGGGATGTGCACAATGTGGAATGCCTCTAAAATAGACATGCTCATCTCTGACACTTGCATGCACTGGATTCACACCAAATTTCTCCACAAAGACTCGGGTTGCCAGGTAAGTGTCTTTAATATTTATGTTCCACAGCATTTGGGGGGAAAAAAACACTGTTGGGAGTCCTTACAGGACTACCTCCAGCAAAACAATCTCACCAATATCATCCTTGGAGGAGATCTAAATGTAACTCTAGCCCAGGAAGAGAAGAGAGGCGGCTCCATAGTAAGAGACTCGGCCAGAGAATGGGTAGAGGACTTAGCCTCAGCCTGGGACCTCCTCGATATTAAACCAGTCAAAGGACGTTACACGTGGACCAATAAGAGGATTGGTCCTGGGCACATCACTGCCAGACTAGACAGATTCCTAGTACAAAGCTCCCTCCTGCTGTTAGGACTCGAAGCAAAAGCAGAAATTATGCCCCACAGCGTTTCTGATCACAAGCCGATTCGGTTAGAGATTAAAAAAGACCAAGTCAGAGGGCCCATCCCCTTCAGATTCATCCCAAGTTGGATAAATGACAAAGACTTCATGGATCTAGTTACAAAAATATGGGCCACCACAGTTCAAGGCTCAGTTTTTCATGTGTGGGAGGAAAAAATTAAAAGACTAAAAAACGCTCTAAAGTTTTGGGCAAAGAACCAATCAAGCCCAATAGCAATGCGCCTAGCAGCCCAAGCCCAACTCGAGGCCCATCAGATGGAGATGGAACAGCATGAGATCACCCCTACAATCTTTCAACAGGAGGACAGCCTTCAAAGGCAATGGCACAAAGCCTGCAGAGTGGAGGAAAACTATTGGAGGCAGAAGTCAAGAAGCTTATGGCTGAAAGAGGGAGACCGTAACAAAGCCTACTTTCACAAACAAGCGGAAGCAAGGAAACAATATAAGGCAGTGACGGAAGTCCAAGTCCAGAACAAAACAATTGTAGACCCAGAGGGCATAAAACAAGCAGCGTATGAAGCTTTTAAGAAGCTATACACAAAACCAAAAGACTCGGAAATGGACCAGCAGAGGTACCCTCTCACGGTTATCCCAAGATTAATAAAGGAGAACACCAACAACAAGCTGACAAGTGAGGTAACGCAGCAATAGATAAAGGAGGCCCTTGATCAGATGAACCCAGACAAGGCCCCGGGACTGGACGGGTTCACTGCCAGATTCTATCAGCAGTGCTGGAATATAATAAAAAAGGATCTAACCAAAATGATTCAGAAGTCGCAGCAGGCCAGTAAGCTGGGAGGCAGCACCAACTCTTCCTTTTTGGCACTCATCCCGAAAGAAAAAGGAGTGATTTCCTTCAATCGCTTCAGACCAATTTCCTTATGCAACACAAGCTATAAAATCCTCGCTAAAGTAATAGCCAACCGTCTCAAGGCAGCTCTCCCTCTCATCGTTCCTGAAAACCAAGGCGGCTTTGTCCAAGGGAGGCATATCATCGACAACATCATCCTGGTTCAAGAGGCGATTCACTCCAACGTCCTAAGGAAAGAAAAAGGTATGGTGATCAAACTGGATCTCGCTAATGCATTTGATAAAGTCAGACATGAATTTTTATTTGAAGTTATGAGGAGGTTTGGGTTTGACTCGAAATTTATAAGTTGGATAAAAGCCTGCATCAGATCTCCTTGGATAGCTCCTCTGGTGAATGGGAAAGTAATTGCCTTCTTCAAAGCCTCCAGGGGCCTAAGGCAAGGATGTCCTCTTTTGCCCTTGCTCTATGCAATTCAAGCATCAGTCCTCAGCTACCAATTGGAAAACTCCCAAACTCACAAAGATCTTCATGGACTAAGAATAGCACAAGGAGTGAAAGACATCAACCATGCACAATTCGCGGATGACACGCTGCTTTTGGGAGGAGCAAGCCCAATGATAGCAAAAAAGTTTAAGGAAGAACTAGACACCTATGCAGCAGCCTCCGGCAGTGAAATAAATTAGACCAAGAGTAACATTTATGGTAGGAACATCACCCCAAATGAAATGCTGAGAATAACAAGAGTCTTAGGGATGGAGGGGCATACAAATTGGGAGGCCTTTAAGTACCTGGGAGTCCCTATCTTTAAGTCTGCCCCTAGAGCCTCCCACTGGAACCATCTTGCAGAAAAACTCAAGAATAAATTCAATTCTTGGGGGGCAAATTGGATAAACTTAGCAGGGAAGGCAGTCCTGATAAAGGTTGTGGTGTCTAGTATCCCTATCTACCAGTGCTCGCTGTTGTTAGCTCCTGCCATAGTCATCCAAAAAATTGAAGCTTTTCAGAGACGCTTCTTGTGGGAAGGAGGAAGGCAAGTAAGAAAGAAGCTACACTTAATTAGCTGGGAAAAAACCACAAAGCCCTTCATGGAAGGAGGTCTCAATTTAAAAAAAAAAAGATTTCAAAATCTGGCCTTAGGGGCCAAGCTTCTCTAGAAGATGATCACCGGCAAACCCTCTTGGAGTAAACGCGCCCTTTGGAGGAAATACTATCGAGGGTCTCGGGACAAAATCTTAGAATTCCCATGCAAGGAATTGAAAAGCTCTCCTATCGTTGCGCTATGCAAAAAGGCGCTTCCTCACTTCAGCCCTCATCTAACCTGGGTGCCAAAAAATGGTAGGAAAATAAGAATCTGGACAGACTCAATAATGGGCGACCCATCGCTAGATCAGCGTCAGGACCTACATTGCCTCAAAGACTGGATGGACAGTCAAAACATTTTAACGCTCTCCGACATCTCAGTTTGGGGAGAAGAAAGGCCTCACCTCTGGCAAGGGTGGGAAGTTCCAAACAGACCAGCTGCTCTGGATAGTCAATGGGATGATCTTAAGAAGTGTCTTCAAGGGAAAGCCCCGCTAAAAAAGAGAGGCAAAGATGAAAGAGGATGGGGAAGGAATGCTCGGGCTTACACCACAGCAGAGGGCTACCAACTCTTCATCACCGTCCCCACTGATATGCCTAATCTGACACTTTGGAAAGCAGTCTGGCAGCCTCGCTCCCTCCCAAAAATTGACCTCTTCATTTGGACCCTGGCGCACAAGAGTATCCAAACAGGGGAAAACCTTAGAAGAAGGGGTTGGGAAGGACCCTTCAGGTGCCCTCTCTGCCTCCATGAGGAAGAAACCACTGACAATCTTCTCTTAAACTGCATCTATTCAAAAGAAGTCTGGATGAAGGTAACATGCTCCCAACCAACAACCAATTTTCCTCCTGATGTGATAAGTCTCATCCTCCAATGGGAATCCTTGTTCCCCTTTGCTGTCAAGAGGAGAAACCAAGCTCTCTTGATATGGGGAATGCTACCAAAGTTTGTCCTATGGAACCTTTGGTTAGAGAGGAACCACAAAATTTTCAGAGAAAGTCAAATGAGTGAAGACAGAGTCATCACTAAAGTTCAAGCTCTGTTGGGAGAATCAGCTTCTCATCTTTGCTCTACAGTCAAGCTTCACAAGATGGACGAAGAAGAGGAGCGTTGGATAGACCAGTTCAAAATACAAGGATTAGAGATCAAAAAGGGAAGTGATCCAATCCAAGAAGGCTGGGAGATCAGAAAAAGTGAAAATGAATTTGCAAAGTGGAAACGTGAAATAAAAACGCCTATTCTCTTCTTTGATGGGGCCTCGAAGGGAAATCCAGGCCAGGCTGGGGGAGGGGGCATAATTGAAAATCCCAAGGAGGACTTAGCAATGCAATTCCCTATCGGACTAGGCATAGAGTCCAATAACAGAGCTGAGGCTTTGGCTCTCTGGCAAGGTCTGCACCAGGCAATTAAACTCAAAATCCAGGATTTGACAATCATCGGCGATTCCAGAATAATTATACAGGCCATGATCAAACACTCCACAACCCAAAGTACTAAGCTCAACAATCGTCTTGATAAAATTCACCTCCTCTTAAGGAATTTTAATTCTTATCAATTCTTTCATGTGTTAAGGGAGCTCAACGGAATGGCTGATAAGGAAGCCAACAAAGGCGCGTTGTTGGAGGCGGGGGAACTGTTAGTCAATGGAATGATGAGTAATGTGGAGCTCCCATGAACCCTCGTCGTCCTCTTGCACTCTCCCAAATGCAAGATTGGGCAGCAGCATGGGATTCGGGCGAATCTCAAAGGCAGAGTGGGGCAGAGGTTCTGGTTGGATGGAAGAGTTGGCTCAGTACCATGAGGAATGGTGCTCTAGATCCGGGGGAGACAAGAGATCCGCGCGGCCCATGGCCAGAAATCCAGCAAATCCAACTGTAATAATGAGAACGCGCGCGGAAGAAATAAAGGGCGACCTCTGCCCTCTCATTCTTGTTCAAGAAAAGATCTGCAAGTCGCTTAGAAACCGAGAGAGTGTGAAGAATTAGAGTGAGAAGGGAAGGACGTGCGAGTTAAGAGGACGAAGGAAGATGGCTTCTTCTTCGACAGGGAAGCTGAGCACGAAGGAGCGTCTGAAAGAAATGGATAAAGCTCTGACGAATCTGAAGCAACTACTCCATAATCAATTGGACTTCTTAGAGAACCTGGACGTGGAGGTTGGGCGCAGATTGGAGCAACTCGAAGTTGATATTACCACCACCAAAATTGGCTTCGCGGAGGAGCTGGAAAAACTCCATAAGGAGCTGGAAAATCCACAGCAAGAATTTGATGAAAGGATGGAACAGTTGGAAGCCAAGATGGCCCAGCTGAATAGCAACTGGAACCAGGATTCCAAGAAGTAATCCCTCTTTGTAAGCAATCTGTCAGCAGGATCTGACCAGCATTTTGGCATTTTGTATTGTAGCCAATTATTTAAATAATCAGTATGTTAAGCATCATAGGAGCTAGTTTAGATCACAAGTTACAGCTTTCAAAGTAGAATGGTATCAGGAACTTAGGCCCGAAGAAATTTGGGGCCATTTTGTAACAGAATCTGTGGCCTTGCCACCCCTTTAATATAATCTATAACCGTTTTTGTCAAAAAAAACATAACAAACAAGAAAGTGAATCTTGTTGTCCCAATTAGCATAAATATATAATGATATAAATCAACAATGAAATGATAAGAAGAGTTGCTAAACAAGTTACTAAAAGTCCAAGAAAATATGCAAGAGATCAACTAGCAATTACTAGTGTAACTCAAGTATGGAAGCACAAGACTTTAGCAACAATTAAAGGTTGTTAATTACAAGTATTGAAGAGATATTATCATAGCCTTATGGTTGTAGCAAACAATTGCTAGAGAAGAAAATTCCAACCACGAAAACTTGCAAGTAAACCGCCCAAAAGAAGCACAACAATTAGTAGATTAATTTAGTAGCTTTCTAGCAAACTTTGACGATTAGAAAGTGAGCAATTTTGAAAGTTATGAAGTGTTTTGTTGCAACCCTAATTTATGTAGCATAAATGTGTGGCATTGGCCAACCTTAAGCACATAGAAAAGATTCCAATTTAAACAATTTCAATATCTCATGATTCTATGTATCCCAATGCAATGATTCTATTTCTCCATTACAAGAGATTAGTGCCCTTAACTATTGGGTTATGGAGTCTTTTAAATGAGAGATCTAGGTAAGCTACTTACTTGGGGGTGTAATCCCTTTTACTCCCCAAGGAAAGAAAGACTAGCTAGGAAAAAAACCCACGAGGGTGTAACCCCTTTTACTTCTCCTAGTATTCCTTTGTGCAACAAATTATTCCAAGACAATTATGATGGGCTTAGTGGGGTTGTGTGCCCTTATACTCCCAAAAATATTAGCAAATTAACCTTGCAACCAAGAAAGGAAGCAATAACAAGAGAGATTCCTTACCTAGTCCAAGCATTAACAAGATAAACTCATTTTAACCAAGAAAATTCCACCATAAAATCAAGAAATAGCCTCCAATAAAGATAGCACCTTACTTCTTCAGCCAATAGCCAAGAAACATCATCACAAGAGATAGTAGCAAAGAGAGATAGATAAAATTTCCCAAATAGGGCTCAATTTTCAGCCAAGGATTATTTCTCCAAGTGAGAATGCTATGATAAAATGACAAGAGTTTGATCTCTATTTATACAAATCTCCTAAAAAGTGTTTATCCACTTAAATTTAGGGTAAACCACAAAATAAGGGGTCAATAACCCTTATTTTTCCCCTTTACATCATAAATTCAAATTTTACTTTTAAAAAATGCACATAAGAAACCCTAATATGACGCCATTCCTTTCAAGGGTGACATTTTGGCACTTTTAGGTGGACGTTGAGCTTGTGGATGAATCGTTGGAACTCCAAAGGCCTTCTTCCCAAGCACTAGGTTCTTCTCCATCAAGGTGAGGCTTCTCCTCTCCCTAAAATGCCAAGTGTCAATCATCAACACCTCCAAGTCTGACGTTTTGGCCTCGAGAAGCAAAATATTGGGCTAGTAGGGGTTAGGTGAGGTCCTCCATGATATCTTCTTTTGCCTCCAAAGGAAACATTCATCTTCCTTATTTTCCCAAGGTGTGGGTCATGGTATCCAACCTGTGGGATTCAAGCCCCAAGGAATCCCAAGCCATGCTTGTTCTTCCAAAACTGTCCACCAACTAGGTCCTACAAAGATAATGAATATGCCCTCCAAGGATCTCAATTCAAATGCATCATGATAAGTAAATCAAATCAATAAAAGAGCCACCTAAGCATGTGCATCAAAAAACACCTCATAAAACTAAACAAGTGCTCAAAGACCCTATGCAATTTGCTAAGTTTAGGTATGGGAGGGTTGACAATGTGACCTATTGGGTGAATCACACCTCAAGTCTAGGATTGTTTCCCAAGTGGATCCCTCTCTAGGTCATGTGGATAAGGTAAAATGGATGGGGGAAATACTTTTAGGCATGGGGTTCATGACATGTAGGGGATCGTAGTGTCTCATTTAAGGGTGCCTTTGTAGAGTGTGTGTTGCACCTTCGTTTTCAATGCATCATTTTTCCAAGCCCATTTATTTCCATTAATTAATTAAGGTCCAAACACTGGGTACTCCCTATGGGTTAATCGATTAGCTTTGGGGGAAGTACCACGGTGTCACTTGAAGAGAGAGGTACATAGAGTGACATGGGGGTATAGTCTAGCTTGTAACGCACTTGTGTAGATCCCTCAACAAGTGGAACATTTATATATATATGTGTGTTTTCTTTTGTAGGTCTTTGATTTTTAGGAGAAACATTTCATTATTTTCAAGACCTATTTGGGCGAGCATCTGGAAGGTTCATAATATGGATTTTATATTTTTCTAGCTACATTCCCTCTGGGCCTTCAACGCCTTCTTCCCATGAAATGAGGGACAATCCCTTCTTGGGTCAGTACACCCAAAAATCCCAAAATATAAGGAGATGAGGGGATGAAGTGTGGAAAGTGGTAAGTATGGTCAGGAATGGCATGATGACTTGCAAGGGGACCTTCCAGTAGAAAAATTATCCCTAAGGGTGACCACTTACTAGAGCGCAATGTCAACCACCAAGGTGAAATAGGGAAAAGAGCATAATTTACAAACAGACGTTACATAATCAAAAGTAGTTATAAATGAACCAAACTCAAATGCCTCAAATATTAAAATGACACTCGCCATAATACCTACCTTGTACCTCATGGAGCAAGACCCAATGTCTTCCGGAAGCAATTTGATGTGGTGGATACCCTCATGATGAACCTGAGATCTGTGGTGTTGAGGTGGGCCTTCATCTGTGCAAGTGGATGTTTTTATCCATATGCCCCTCGGTACTCCATGTCTGCAACCTGAGGGCCTCAAGACATAATTTCCTTAGTTATACCTAGGAAACAGGGATAACATATGGCTCCTACTTAGGGACATGTACTCGTCGTAGAGTGCATGAGAACCACAACATCTCCTGGTGGACCTGTTCCTACACTGAAACGTAAAATTGTAAAATCTAGGGTGGTTCTATCTTCATCCATATTAAAATAACAACTAATCTAGAAAGAATTTTTTTTATTTATTTTTTATTTTTTTATTCTTAAACTAAATATGTAATATGATGAAAGTAACATGTAAGTAGATAAAAATGAAAAATAAAATGCAGCTAAACTACTATGATCAATCAAGATGCAAATTCAAGAAAGCAATATGACCTACCTACTTACCTGGGTCCTGGGCCCTAATGATCAAATGTGGTCGGATGTCAGGTGAATTTGTACAACCAGTGCAACCAAACGATCATTGTAGATTTTAACCTTGTACCATAGTTACTGCAAATATATTTTCAGTGAAAGAACAGAAAAGATATAATGACAAATACAAACATTACACACAGATTTTTCCTCTGGAAACCCAAACTAGGAAAACCATCATATTCTATATTCATTCATAGTGATACATTGTTTACAATACAATATACATATAGGAGCCAGCGGCATCCAAAACCCTAACCCAATGACCTGAATTAGTCAACAACCCTAATTCCTTATCCGGAAATAGAAAACCATCGGAAAAAAACCATGTGCCGAAAAAATCGCTCGTAAAAAAACCATGTGCCGAAAAAATCACTCGTAAAAAAACCATGTGCTGAAAAAAATGCCCAACAATGGACACAAAAATCGAGGCAACATGAAAAATGAGACACGTTTCCCAAGGAAAAAATTATCAGGGGTGTTGCACCCCCCCTCAAACCCCCCTGTGCACCCGGCGCAATGCAGACACTACTACTCATGCAAAGAATATAACACATACCCAACAATCATCTCATCAAGGTACATCCCCCTATGCGTAATTATGTAATACAACAAAGATAAGTCAAGCACATAATGATCATGAGCATAAATACATATATAAGTAGTCATGAAATGAAACTCATGGAGATGGGTGGGAGGGAGGAAGTCTTGTTGGAAAGAGAAACCATTGGCCCGATCATCCTGGTAATTTTGCCTAAAAGTATAGCCACAAGCCTGATCAATCCATCTCTGAAGAGGACTACCATGTGTATACGACATCTCGTCTTCATCTTCACTTAGAATATCACTGCCCCCTGAAGGCTGAGAAAATATAAGGGATCCCAAGAAAACCTTATAATTGCTCATAGAAGAGGAAATAGGATAAGGGACAACCTCATGTCCTAAGAAGGACTCTTTTACCACATCTAAAATATATTGCTTCTGCATTTTCAAATCTTTCCGAAGGGCCCCAAGATGAAAACGTTGTTGCTCTGTGGTATGAGCCTTTGACTTCTCTGGAATGGCCAAGTACCGGTATATGTCTAAATTCGGGGGCGAAGGTGGTTGAAAGTTTTCATAGAGAAAATTTGTAACCCCAAAAGGATATGCATCACAAATCCCAAAGGATGACTAAAGATCACCCTGAGTATGTTGTGACAAGTCATCCTCAAATGGACGGAAAAAATATGTAACCATATCATCATCAAGCTGCCAAATATCTAAATCATATACACATAAAGAGTAGTCCTTTGAAGACGACAACTCAATCTATTTTTCTTGAGAGATACCTTCAACGTCGTAAATATGATCTCCGTAAAAAATGATGCAACCCACACCCCATA
>SNQJ01S0136787.1:10565-25473 GCA_010110895.2 Picea sitchensis
CTAACATACTTTTAATGGTCCATCAAAGTAAACTTATATGATAAGTATCCCAAATTATACAACATTATTTTCTTTGCTACCAATTCCATATTATTGACCAAAATATCAACAAAAAACAAAACAACCCTCTATAAATACACAATCAAGAAAAAATATTCTATAACACACTTTTTAATGTTATATCAAAGAAAAATCCAAATCCAAAAACATAACATATAAGCTTTTCTATAAATACACAATCAAGAAAATATTTTCTTTTGTACAAGAGGGGGCTTCTTCCTGCTGAAATAATTGATCAAATCCTGTTGAGATAACTCGTCACGCCATCGATAATCCACTCCCACGCAAGAGAAATCCTTATCGAACTAGAGGATTGTAACCATCTTTTCCGCCCTTTGTGTGAACCTATTGTAAATCACATGATGTTTCTTTGATATAAACCCCAATGGGATTTGAATCTGTAAGATATGAATCTCGATGGGAAAGAGAAAAATATTCTTGTTTTTCCATCTCACCATATGTTCATGTACATAATAATAAAAAACCCCAAACTTTCTTATCGAGACAAAATTAAGTGAAAGTTGAGTTTCGTCGAGCAAGGGAAAAATCCTCTTGCCTCCTCCAATTTGAACCTATGTGTCATGATTAATATAGGTACAACTCTGGGTTTTTTTGGAAGGGATTAAATAAATTGTCCTCTATGTGCTAAATATTAGGCTAAGTTGGAATATAGATTCATGTTTGGTCAATCAAGTGAGACATACTCAGGTGAAACCCATGTTTCACAATTAATATATTTGCATCTCACATGTGTTCCCAGGTGGTTTTTTTTTTCACTAGAGAAATGACACGAAAAAATCACCAATACTTCCCCACATTTGTGGATGGTAAGGGTGCTAAAACACAACCCCAGAGACACAAGGCTTGAACTCGTGACCTCCCCCCTGTACCGCGAGAGTATGCACACATCTTACAAATTGTGCTATCCCATGGGGCTAATGTTCCCAGGTGGGCTTAAGACTCGTCCAGTGAGGCTTTCACATTGGAACAAACTTCATTGAGATTTGAACTTGGATGGGTATGGAAAAAGTCCTCTTTCTTTTATGTTGTACGTCATGCTCATGTACAATATATATTTAAATCTTTTTCTTTCTTTTTTTCAACGAAAAACTTACATGATCCTCCCTTCTTTCCCAAATCCAGATTATTCAGAGGGAGTGTGCCTCAACTACGAACCATAGTAGTGGCTGGTAACCCTGATGGGTTCGACTATATTTGAACCTGAGAGATATGGCCTCCTCATCAACAACATGCCTTGTGCCAATGGATGTTTTTTTTTTCCAAGGAAAACCCTGTGGGATCTCTTACCTGAAATATCTAGATGGAGGGTGGCTCAAGCAGTCACCACAATGGCTATAATTAACCTTGAGAGACTCGACTAGATTTAAACTTGTGATGGCATTTCCATCAACAACATACCTTGGAATGATGGTTCAACATATTGAGCTAACCATTAAAATTTGGGCATAGAAATACGAGTTGATGGTAGAGAAAACAAGGCGACAAGAGGCTCTGAATACTCGACACCTAGAGCTACTTATATCCTCAACTTGTGTTTTGACCAATTCAAGAATAGTTTCCAGGGCGAATGCCTCTATAGTTGTAAGGATAAACCATGAGTCCATATTTAGACAACATATACCATTAGACACAAGGAATGGAAACAATCCTAGTTGGGATAATGTTAGGGTTTGATCCTTCATGACAACGTCTGGTTTCCTACTTTTGGGGATTATAATTTGCACGAAGGGAAATAAACAACTTGTATTAGCTTTCAGTGGTCTGTCTCGAGATAGCCTTTTAAAAAATCCTCTACCCAACGACTCCCAAATTTTCATTTAGGATGAGAAGAACGACAACAAAATGGATGACAGAGATCCTTCCTGGAAATTGTTTGAAAAAATGCCCGTGCTTTGTTATGGATTGAGGTGGATTTCAAGTCTTTTTGAAGTCTCGCGTTGGGAAAACCATGTCCCTACATATGAATTCTAATAATTCCATCATTGATTTAAAGTGTAAGGTGTAGTGTTTAGAGGGGATCCCACTGGATTAACAATCACTAGTAGATCAATATCAATTGTTTAAATATGATATTAGTAAGGAGATAACCATTTTTGTTGTTGTTTGATGAGTCCAGGAAATTTTTATGCCCTCCTCATCAAAGCTCCATTCTTTCAAGGATGCTGTGAAAAAACAACCCATCCTCCTTCATGGATATTAATAATACTCTTGGAAACAACTTCATAGTAGAAAAATTAAAATACATTCCAACACTACAAGTGTAGGAAGTGACATTTGAGCTCATCCTTATGGATTAAATGTTTTGAAACATATCATCCCACTCTTAAGAACTTAAGTGAGAATGAGATTGCTGGTACCTTGCTAGTCCAATTGGCCCACAAAGGGAAAATATGTCACAAGAAGGATTTGAACCTAGGTGGGGAGGATAACAACTCCTCTTAACCACCCAAAATAGACCCAATCAACTAATATGTTTGTAAACATATCATTCCATCCTCAAGCACTTAAAGTGAGAGTAATATTGTTGGTACCTTGCCAACCCCAGTCGGTCCACAAGGGGCAAACATGTCACAAGCGAGATTTGAACTTGGATGGGGAGGATAATAACTTCTCCTCTTAACCACCCAAGCTATACCCAATTGACTTAAATGTTTGGAAACATCTCATCCCACCCTCAAACACTTAAGTGAAAGTGAGATTGTTGGTACCTTGCCAACAATAATTAGCCCATGAGGAGGAAACATATCACTAGTGGGATTTGAACTTGGGTGGAGAGGATACAACTTCTCCTCTTAACTTTCCAAGCTATACCCAAATGACTAATTAATTAAGCAAGAGAGAGAGATAGTTGGTGTTAAATTTTACTCACAAAATCAATAAATGTCTCATTCAATGATTTTGTCAAAGACTTGGAACATAATGATTTTAGTCTTCAATAGTCAAACCCATTAATACATTTCTCATACATTTTCTTAATGAAAATGTTAAGAACCTGAATAGATCTAAAAATATAATTACCACAAATACTGAATACACAATATATCCACAGAGCAAGATAGAAGAAACCACACTTTATTATTACCAAACCCTTAAGGTAGGGAAACACCATACAATGGATCCTATTATGGAAGGGATCCTCTCCTGTTCACTTGCCTATTCGAGGGGGCTTCCTCCTAATGAACTATTGTTCAAAATACAATACTTCTCTTCATGTCTCATTACATTTCTTGAACCCCTTTATATAGTGCTACCATCACCTAAGAACATTCTAGAGGAGGAATCTTCTAGAACTAGAACCTTCTAAGAAGTGCTCTTACATTTATTATATCTAACTATCATAGTGGCCCTTATTTAATAATATAGTGGACCTAGTCCACCTTATATTGAATGGCCTCCACTATTATCACTATGGGCCCTCTAGGCTCCCCCATTACCTCTCTAGCTACCTTATATTTCTGGTGTTTCTATGATACCACTTGTTAAGAACCCGAATAGATCCACAAATACTGAATACACAATAGATCCACAGATCAAGATAGAAGAAACCACACTTTATTATTACCAAACCCTTGAGGTAGGGTAACACCATACAATGGATCCTATTATGGAAGGGATCCTCTCCTGTTCACTTGCCTCTTCGAGGGGGCTTCCTCCTAATGAGTTTTAGGTCCAAATACAATACTTCTCTTCATGTCTCATTACATTTCTTGAACCCATTTATATAGTGATACCATCACCTAAGAACATTCTAGATGAGGAATCTTCTAGAACTAGAACCTTCTAAGAAGTCCTCTTACATTTATTATATCTAACTATCATAGTGGGCCTTATTTAATAATATAGTGGACCTAGTCCACCTTACATTGAATGGCGTCCACTATTATCACTATGGGCCCTCTATCTCCCCCATTACCTCTCTAGCTACCTTACATAAACTATAAGCTAAAATATTGTGCTAAGTAAACTTGTAGCAACATATAAATAACAGAGACAACATTTAATGACAATGATTTTTGGGCAAAGCCCAGGGAAAAACCCCTAAAGGGAAAACCCAGGGAAAGAGATTTATTATGAATCTTCTCAGAAATTAATGATTACACAACTAGATACCAAACAACAATAATTGCTTGTCTATTCCTTCATCTCAGGAAATACCACATACATTAATGGCTGTATAACACTATGTGCTAGCAAAATACAGTCAGAAAATGCACTCAATTTTTTTTCGTACTGTTCATACCTACTGTACGAATCCAAAACTTAGAAAAACATGCCTTGGGAAATGTGCAAGATATCAGCCTTTATTTTTGTACACAAATACATACTGTATGACCTTCAGAGTTCACTGCACTTATCGTTCTTTCAATGTCTGTACAATTTGCAAATTATATCTATTGTCTTGTCTTGGTATTTTCACTCTTCTTCTCCCAAGAAATGTGCCTTCTCTCTAACTTTTCTTCCTCTCCAAAATTTCTTCTTCAAACCCTCTTTATCTCGCTCTCTTCACATTCAATTCTCTCATGAATGTTCTTGTGTTTCTCACACAATAATAATCAATTTCTTCTATCAAGAAAAAATACATTTTATATTAACTCATTTAATGACCTAACCCTAACCTCCTTAACTTATTTTAATATAATGAATGGGATTCACTCTCATCATTAAAGGATAGGATTTAACTTCTCATTAAATACAATTTGAGTCATTAACTAATAAAAAATTTCATTTTCACTTTAAAATATAAAATCAGTTTATAAAATAAAGTTATGACCACTTTTCCGTTTATAAAATGATATTTACATGAGAGACCTTTTAATGTCCCTTTCATACTATGCATTATCATATGAAAGGACACCCCGAGCTATAACTTTCAACACTCCCTCTTAGTGAGGGAGGTCCTTATGGCACCTCCACGAGGATCCCTCTCCAGACACATCACATTGTATGTTGCAGAATCTCCCTATGAATTTGGAGCTTGTACCGCTACCAATCCCAGACTTTCAACTAGATATCTGTGCCAAATTCTCACACGTTGTGAAATATTAGATCGATATTTCTCATCCATCAGTGTTATATCATACCAACTAACCCTCCTGCCAATAATAGAAGAAGAAACCTCTCTCCCACTCCCCTGAATATAATATTGAGTACTCAATGCCACCTCAATCTCCAGATCCTCTTGCTCTCCCTCCGTCTCTGACACTGATCCAAAGTCTGATATAAACCCAGATTCTAATAGCATAGGCTGTCCTTACACTATGTACATCCTTCCTCTTCGTTCACCAAGTAATATAGCTCTAATCAGATTCTCACTCACCAAATAAATGAAGGCATAACTCGGCTTTAATAGGGTATCATATCTGACATCTTCCAAGGATGATATTGAGAGAAGGTTTAACCCTAGCCCTGAAACAAATACAACTCCATCCACCTCTAGGAGTTCTCCAAAATTGAGTTGGAATCTGACTTGACCAACTCCTCTCACCTCATAAGCTTCATTCACATACTGTCCTAGGCCTATCTCTGAGATGTTGAGGAACACATCCCATGTCTCTGTCATATTTCAAGTTGACCCACTGTCAACTACCCATGTTCTTGCAACCTCGTATCCATTTCTGTCACTGCTCGAGACAAAGGAGACTAGTGATAATTCCTTCTTGAAACTCTCGACAAAGTCCTCTATCTTAGTCTACCATCTAACTCTCCTTCACCTTCTTGTTGGGGCATTGTTCTGCATAGTGACCATACTGGTTGCATGCGTAACACCACACCTTTCTCATGTTCTTCTCTTCAAAATAAGATCCCCCACTCCCTTTATTATTGCCTGTACTCTTCCCAATAAGATCCACATTCTCTTCACATGCACCACCATCTATATTTTCCTGATATTTACCCTAAGATCCCTCCCATATCTTCTCTTGAGTGAAGTCATCCCACATCCTGCTCCAGTCTGGCATTTTTTCTTTGCCCACCACACACTTGACAAACACGTCCCTATATTTGGTGAATCCTTTCAAGGAAATATGCACCAGCTCAGAATCTGCAATGACCTCTCCTACACCTACCAACTCTTCCTTCACCTAAGCCACCTTGGTGAGGTAAGAGGCCACACTCTCTCCCTTGGCCATCCTGTTACTATGCAGCTTGTATTTAAGAGCCATCTTTCAATTCTCTTTCTTGGATTCAAATAGATTTATTAGTGTATCCCATATCTCTTTGGATTTTGACTTCTCAGCCAAATGTGGGATTAGGTGGTCTCTAACTCCATCTAGAATGATCCTCTGTTCTCTTTATTCCTTTACTTCATGAACATCCAAATCAATATAATCAATAGGAACATGCATGGTAGTACTAAAAAAACTCCATACTTTGTTCTCCTTGAGAACAAAGACAATCCAAACTTTCCACTGAAGATAGTTGGAAATCCCTTCCAACCTATCTTCGAATCTGATACCTAAGGCCATCTTACATTGACAACCTGACAAGAAACACTCACTAACTGTGAGTAAATATAGCAACACCACTGCTGCCCTCTTCCCCTTATTTTTTTTCCTGCTACCACTTGCATTTGCAAGTCACTTGTATCAACCCACTTGCTATATCAACAAGCTCAAAGCTGCCCACTGTCCTTTCAGAGCACCTGCTCTAATACCATGTTAAGTTTTACTCACAAAATCAATAAATGTCTCATTCAATGATTTTGTCAAACACTTGGCACATAATTATTTTAGTATTCAATAGTCAAACTCATTAATGCATTTCTCATAGATTTTCTTAATGAAACTATAAGCTAAAATATTTTTCTAAGTAAACTTGCAGCAAAATATAAATGACAGAGACAACATTTAATGACACAACGATTTTAGGGAAAATCCCAGGGAAAAACCCCGAAGGGGAAAACCCAAAGAAAGAGATTTATTATGAATCTTCTAAAAAATTAATAATTACATACCTAGATACCAACAACATTAAATGTTTTCCTTTTTCCTTGATCTCGAGAAATATACCATACATTAATGGTTGTGCAACCCTCTGTACTAGCAAAATACAGTGAGAAAATGCACTTGGAAAATTTCTGTACTATTCATACCTGCTGTACGACTCTAGAACTCAACAAAAATTTCTTTGGGAATTGTGCCAAATATCAACCTTGATTTCTGTACAGAAAGATGTACTGTATGACCTTCAAATTTCACTATATGAAATGTTCTTTCAATGCATGTACAATCTGGAAATTATTTTTGCTGTTTTGTCTTCATATTTGCACTCTTCTTCTTGTAAGAAATATGCCTTCTCTCTAGATTTTCTTCTTCAAACCCTCTTTCTCTCTCTCTCTCTCTTCACATTCAATGCTCTCATGTATGTTCTTGTGTTTCTCACACAATAATAATTAATTCCTTCTATCAAGAAAAAAATACATTTTATATTAACTCATCTAATGACTTAACCCTAACCTCCTTAACTTCTTTTAATCTAATGAATGATATTCACTCTCATCATTAAAGGCTAGGATTTAACTTCTCATTAAATGCACTTTAAGTCATTAAATAATACAAAATGTCATTTTCACTTTAAAATATAAAATCATTTTATACAATAAAGTTAAGACCACTTTTCCCTTTATAAAATGATATTTACATGAGAGACTTTTTAATGTCCTTTTCATACTAGGCATTGTCATATGAAAGGACATCCCCAACTATAAATTTCAACAATTGGTACCTTACCAACCTCAATCGGTCCATGAAGGACAGATATGTCAAAAGTGAGATTTCAATCTCAACGGGGATGGTATCAACTTCTCTTAATCACCCAAGCTAGGCCCAATTGAAAAAATGTTTGGAAACATCTTGTTCCACCCTCAAGCACTTAAAGACATGGTAAGATTATTGTTACCTTTCCATCTCTAGCCAACCCAAAAGGGGTAAACATTTCACTGGAAGGAATTGAACATAGGTGGATAAGATAATAACTTCTTCTCTTAACCACCCAAGCTAGATTCAATTGACTAAAAACAACCTTATATATATATATATATATATCCCAATGGATTAGCTCAATTGGTTCGAATGGACTATTTATAGGTGGATTTTGCTGTGAGGTCTCCAATTTGAGCCTAAGTGATATATATATATTCCATAGGAAAACCTCATGGGGAAACACGAGGGATGATTATGCACATTCTTGGATTGCATCCTGATGCAGGAGCATCGTCAACATCAAGCGAGCCAACGTGAAGGAAATCGGACAGCTGGACAAGCGCCAGCGCAAATTTTGAAATTTCCTTGAAGTTGATGCGCCATCTTAAATGAAGTCATTAAATAAAAGTGCACTTGTATAATGTAAACGGACCTTGAGTGATTTTCTCTCGTCCTTAGTAGATAGAAGGCATTTAAAGTAGTTAATGTAGGTAGATAGAATTTAATTCTAGATTAGACTGTTTGAGAGCGCAAGAGGGAAACAGGATATAGACACCCTCAATGTGTATTGTAACATTATTGAAGATTATGAGCATTGCTAGGAAGAGCAAGAGCATGCATAGAGCTGTGTAAGAACACCCATGTACATATATTTGGATTAATATAAAGAGGTTGATTCAAATTCATGGTTTTGTGTTGTTCTCTGTGTATTGATGCTGAATGATATGCTCATGAATGTTTGCTTCCTGTTATACATTTGCTTTATATGCTGTGTATATGATTTCATATTTGAGTTGAATTCTGAAAGGAAGTAGGAATGAGTTTCAATTGTTTCTCAATCTAAACAAGGATCCCTGCAAGGAGTGCAGTTGAAGTGTCCGCAAGGAGTGCGTTGACAAGGGGTTCAGATAGAGATAGATTTTGTTCTCATTCACTCTGAGGTGCAGTTGGGCATAGGAGCCGTGCAAGGAGTGCACAGGCCGAGTGAAGCTTCAGGATTGCAAACCTGAGTGAACTGTTGAGAGACTGCTGCTGCAGGGGTGCGCAGTGTTGAAAGGATTTCAACACTGGGAAGTGTCTGAAGGTTGCCGCAAGGAGTGCATGCAAGAGTCTTCTCTAAGAATCAGAGGTACAAGAAAGATCAGGAAGGATAAGGCTTTCAAAATTGTCGAAGAACAACGCAAGGGAAGCGGTGACTGGAATTTTGTAATAAACGGCGTAAGTTTGTGCGCAGGAGGACAAGTTCCGTAGAGGAACACTTGGTCATTCACATAAATCACCAAGGAAGGACGAACGATCAGTATTCTCCGATGAGGATTCGCGAAGTTCCGTGAGCCGTCAGATCTCGCGGAGAAGCAGAGGAGTTACAATGAGAGTATCAAAAGGTTCAAAGCTTAGGAGGGGCAGGACCATAGATCCGAGTCCCAAGGACCGTCATATCTACTCGTGGATTACATGTCAGGTTTTCGCGGTTGGTAGTCCTGTGAACTCGACAACATGAGTCATGAAATCGCGATACGCGATATCCTGACGGCTAAGAAGAACAGTGTGGGGGCCACAAGAGTCAGCGAGGTGGACAGGTGGCACGCTATTTCGGGGTTTCATGGCAAGAAGTCCCGAAACAATTGCATCGGGATTCGTGATATTGTGAACCCCAAAGTACCGATAGAGTGGAGGACCATTGAATAGTCAAAATAGCACGGGTGTCAGAGTTTCGGCATATCGGGGTTTGGGAGTCGGTAAAACAAAATTGTTCGACATCGCGAGTGCCGAATTCGCGATAGGGAAAGTCCCGAAAGAGGAAGGAAAGGGTCAACGTTGACCGTTTTCGGGTCTCAGGGATTAGAGAGTCCAATGCCTGACCACTGACCTCGCGAAGTCGTGAAGTTCAATCTCCCCAGTGTAAAGAGGGGATCCCACGAGGATTGCTGTGGGTGAAGATTTCCTGATAGGGAAATAGAAGAACCGGTTGGAGTTCTTTGGGCCGCGTGAAAGAGAAGATCCTGTGCTGACGTGGACCTTTCGACCTGCGGGTTGTGTTTGGAGCAGGCATCGGCATCAGTCTGGTATCAGAGCACATAAAGGTTCTTTGCTTTCTTTAGCAGAGAAGAGAGAATTCACCATGCCGCCAAGGAGAAGGGATATGCAAACACCCGATCCACCAGAGGATAGGGAAATGCCGAGAAGAAGAGGCAGACAGATGACGGATCCAGCTATGGAGAGAGAAATGCGTGATCTATTAGCTAGACTCGAAGACATGGAGACAACACAAAGACGCACAGTCAGTGATGGGGATCTTAGTGATTCCAAAAGTGAGATTGAGGTTGAACGAGAAGAAGAAGTTGCAGCTGAAGATGCATCAAACGAACGTTTGATCAGAGCTATTGCAAGGATGGGTGCAAGAGAAAAGATGGACATTCCAGTTTATGAGGAAACTTGGATGTAGAGGAGCTTCTAGACTGGATTAGAGCTCTGGACACATACTTTGAATATGAATATATCAAAGAAGACAAGAAAGTCAAGCACGCTGTCACAAGATTGAAAGGACATGCATCATTGTGGTGGGATGAACTACAAGCTGACAGACGCTGCAAAGGCAAGTAGAAGATTAAAATCTGAGATAGAATGATCACGAAGATGAAGGCAGAATTCATCCCCAAAGACTATCAAATTATTCTGTTCAGAAGAATGCAGAACCTGAGACAGAAGCTGATGACAGTGAAAGAATACACTGAGGAATTATACAAACTGAACATCAGAGTAGGTCATCGGGAGAGCGATGATGAAAAAGTTTCCAGATACATGAATGGCCTGAGATATGATATCCAGGATGATATGAGCATGGTAACCATCCGAACGGTGGAAGATGCTTATCAGATGGCTCTGAAAGCGGAGGAGAAGCTGAGCGAAAAACAGAGTCAGAGGGGTCGAGGCAGAAGTCATCCCAGAGGCAAATCAGTTTCCCAGGATAAATATCAGAAGCCCAAGGAGGACTGGAAGAAACCTCAGACTCAAACTGAGAGAGGTGGAACCTCACAGAGAGGGCAACATAATGAGCAGGGAGGAGATTATGCTGACAACAACACTTTTCCTCGTACTAGAGGTAGAGGAAGAGGAAGAGGTGGAGTAATCACATGCTTCACATGTGGAAAGAATGGGCACAAGTATTATGAGTGTCCAGAGAAAAATAAAGAAGTTGGAGAAGCTCACATCGCCGAAGCACAGAGGTGGGATGTTGAGGCAGAAGACGCTAAAGGCGGAAGATCGCTGATGATGCGAAAAGTTCTTTTGACACCCGAGAAGGAGGTGGAGAGTTCAGTCCAAAGGACCAGACTTTTCAGGACTGCTTGCAAGGCCAAGGACAGGGTATGCAAGGTCATTGTAGACAGTGGTAGCATGGATAATCTCATTTCTACAGAGATGGTAGAGAAGATGGAGCTGGAAAAGACTGATCATCCAAGCCCATACAGAGTTTCATGGCTACAAAAAGGACATCAGGTAACTGTCACTAAACAATGTTTAGTTGAATTTAATATAGGAGGATATAATGATAATATATTGTGCAATGTCATTCCTATGGATGTTTGTCATCTATTGCTGGGTAGACCATGGAAATATGACAGAAATGTGATTCATGGCGGGAGAATGAACACATACACCCTAGAGAAGAATGGGAAGACACACATGTTGCTTCCAATTAAGGATAAGGAGGTGAAGTCGGAAGTAAGCAACACAGTGCTTCTCATGAGTGGGAAGGAACTTCTTACAGAGGTTAAAAAGAAGGAGGATCCACAGTTCATTGTGGTCAGAAATCCTAGAATTGTTCTGACTAGCACCAGGGTAGATGATTTACCAGAAGACGTTCAGGAACTGCTAGAAGAGTTCGCTGATATAATAGTGGACGAATTACCTCGTTCGTTACCACCGATTAGAAGTTTGAGTCATCACATTGATCTCATACCAGGAGCCAATTTTCCAAACAAAGCCGCATACAGATTGACGCCGCAAGAAAATGAAGAGGTTAAAAGGCAAGTCCATGATTTATTGGACAAAGGTTTGGTCAGGGAAAGCTTGAGTCCATGTGATGTTCCAACAGTACTCAATCCGAAGAAAGACGGAGACTGGAGGATGTGTACTGAATCAAGGGCGATCAATAAAATAACCATCAGGTACAGATTTCCATTTCCGAGGATGGATGATCTGATGGATTGCTTGAGTGGGGCAAAGTATTTTTCAAAGATTGATTTGAAAAGCGGTTATCACCAGATCCACATGAGAGAAGGTGACGAATTGAAGACAACATTCAAAACCAACGAAGGGTTGTATGAATGGCTTGTTATGCTATTTGGCCTAACAAATGTGCCGAGTACCTTCATGAGGTTGATGAATGAAGTCCTGAGGGAGTTCATCGGAAAATTTGTCATTGTGTATTTAGATGACATGCTGGTTTACAGTAAAACAGTGGCAGAGCACCTGAAGCATTTGGCTATAGTGATGCAGAGGCTACAACAGGAGAAGCTGTTGATAAATATGAAGAAATCCTCATTCATGAAGACAAAGCTCATTTACTTAGGGTTTGTTATTTCAACAAATGAGTTGAGGATGGATCCAGATAAGGTGGAGGTAATCAAGAATTGGCCATCATCGAAGAATATCTTTGAGGTGAGAATTTTTCACGGATTGGTTAGTTTCTACCGAAAATTCATCAGAAATTTCAGTGGAATTAGCGCAGCAATGATGGATACAGTGAAGAAAAGACAAAAATCTTTTCACTGGACATAAGAGGCTGAGAAGAGTTTTAACCTGTTGAAGAGAAAGATTATGGAACGACTAGTTTTGGTGTTGCCAGATTTCCATAAAACATTTCAAGTGAAATGCGATGCAAGCGGATTTGCAATCGGGGTAGTCTTGAGTCAGGAAGACATGCCGATAGCATACTTCAGTGAGAAGCTGAATGAAGCAAAATTAAAATACTCCACTTATGATAATGAATTCTATGTTATTATTCAAGCATTGAAGAAATGGAGGCATTACTTGATCCCGAAAGAGTTTGTATTGTACAGTGACAATCATGCACTGCAGTTTGTGACTCAACATGAGAAGTTGAATCAGAGACATGTTAAATGGGTTGAGTACATGCAGAATTTCACTTTTGTGATAAAACATATTTCTGGTACTGCTAACAAAGTGGATGATGCTTTGAGCAGGAAGTGTTTGCTGTTGCAGGAATTCAAAGTCAAAACGTTGGGTTTTGATGCTCTCAGGGACATGTACGCTGATGATCAAGATTTTAAGGAGGCATATGAAGCAACTGAGAATCCAATTCTCACAGACAGAAGCCAATGGATGGAATACATGATCCAGGAAGGATTACTATTTAGAGGTAATCAACTGTGTATTCCGAAATTCTCCATGAGGGAGAACTTGTTCAAGGAGAAACACAGTGGAGGATTGGCAGGGCACTTTGGTCACGACAAGACATTCACAAAGTTGAATGAGTCATATTTTTGGTCGGGGATGTGAGCAAATGTCAAGAGATTCATGAATAGATGTAGAATTTGCTAGCATTCGAAGGGAAGGAAGCAGAATGCAGGGTTTTATCAACCATTTCCCATACCAGAGAGGCCATGGGATGCAGTTAGTATGGATTTTGTATTGGGGTTGCCTAGAACACAAAGAGGTGTTGATTCAATCTTTGTGGTGGTGGATAGATTTTCCAAATTGGCACACTTCATTCCATGTCAGAAAACCAGTGACGCAACTCACATTGCAAATCTGTTTTTCAAAGAAGTCATTCGACTTCACGGCTTACCAAGGAGTATAGTTTCGGATCGAGACACCAAATTCATAGGGAATTTTTGGAGGACCTTATGCAAGAAGCTAGGAAATAACTTGTCATTTAGTTCGGCTTATCATCCTCAGATGGATGGACAGATGGAGGTGGTAAACAGAAGTCTGGGAGACTTGCTGAGAATCTTGGTGACAGAGCACCACAACTAGTGGGATAACATACTACCACAAACAAAGTTTGCTTATAATGACTTGGTTAACAGGAGCACAGGGCAGAGTCCATTTCAGATTGTTTATGGCATGCAGCCGAGGGGAATTTCTGAGTTGAGAGATTCAGAACAGACTGTGACTAGGAGCGCTAGTGCAGAAGAATTCGCAGAGGTGATGAAAGAACTTCACAGTCAGGTGAAGGCGAGATTGTAGAGTTCAAGTCAAGAGTATAAGCGCAGAGCCGATCAACATAGAAGACAACTTCAGTTCGAGGTTGGTGACTTGGTTCTGGCACATTTGAGGAAAGAAAGGTTCCCAAGGGGAACATATAATAAGTTGAAGATGAAGAAAATCGGGCCATGTAAGGTCTTGAAGAAATTTGGGGCGAATGCTTACGAGATTGAATTACCCGATGGGATCGGAATTTCTCGGATATTCAATATCTCAGATTTGTACCCATATAGAGCCGAGGAAACAGAGACTGGAGATGAAAAACCAGTGGAAAAAGAAGATGCCAGTTGCAGAGAAGCCACAGATGGAGCACATACTGGATAAAAGAGTGGGCAAGAGGACCAGGCGAAAGCAATACTTTGAGTATCTGGTCAAATGGAAAAACCATCTAGTTGAATATGCCAGCTGGGAGAATGAGATAGAAATACAAAAGCATGTACATACCGTGCGTGAGCTCATGGACAGGATCCCATGAAAATTTTCAAGCCGAGGAGTATGATGTAGGAGCATCGTCAACATCAAGCGAGCCAGTGAGGAGGAAATCAGACAGCTGGACAAGCGCCAACGCAAATTTTGAAAGTTCCTTGAAGTTGATGCACCATCTTAAATGAAGTCATTAAAGAAAAGTGCACTTGTATAATGTAAACGGACCTTGAGCGATTTTCTCTCGTCCTTAG
>SNQJ01S0136790.1:0-21502 GCA_010110895.2 Picea sitchensis
GACCAACAAAATCTAAATGTAGAGGAATCCCAGAAACCTAAGCTAAAACAAAAATTGGGTCAGCATGATATTGTTCAACTACCTAACAATTATATACCTCAGGGTTTGGTACCTCTTGAAAGGCTATTTGATCATAATGATGTCCCCTACAAGCCAGATAAGAAGGAGAAAGAGCTTGTTGTTCATGAGCACAACATAGGAAGCAAAAGCCAACCTAAATTCATAAATCTGTCCTCTGAATTGACTGTTGATCAGAAGTCCGAATATTGCATCATTTTGAAAGAATTTTTTGATGTTTTCACTTGGAAATATAGTGATCTGAAAACTTATGACCCTAAGATCATTCAACATAAGATCCCACTTGAAAAGGACACCATCCCTTTCAAACAAAATCTCAGACCTATCAATCCTCTTCTTTTGCCTGTAATTAAAAGAGAAATCAAAAAGCTTCTTGATTCTAAGATCATAATCCCTTTAAGATACTCTAAATGGATTGCAAATCTAGTAATAATGAGAAAGAAAAATGGTGAGGTCAGGTTATGTATGGAATTTAGAAACCTAAACAGATGCTCTAAGAAAGATAACTATCCCCTACGTAAGATGGAACATTTGTTGCAAATAATTTCAAGGGCTACTGTTATGTCTTTCCTGGATGGTTTTCTAGCTATAACCAGATTTCTGTCCATCCTGATGACCAAGAGAAGACTAATTTTACTACTCCTTGGGGTACCTTCATGTACGCCAAAATTCCATTTGTATTAATGAATGTTGGGGCCACGTTTCAAAGGGCCATAGACATAGCTTTCGTGGGTGAGAAGGACAAGTTTTCCCTCATCTATCTTGATGACATCACAATTTATTCCAGCAGTCATGAAGAGCATCTAAAGAATTTAAAAAGAGTTTTTCTGAAGTGCAGGCAGTTCGGAATTTCATTGAATCCCAAAAAGTCCCATTTTTCTCTCAGGAAAGGCAAGCTTCTAGGCCACATGGTCTCAGCAGAAGGCGTGAAAATTGATCCAGATCGGGTGGAAGAAATTCAGAGGTTGTCCTTACCAAGGTTGAAAAAGGATATTCAATCGTTGCTCGGTAAGATTAATTTTGTTAGAAGATTTGTTCCAAATTTTGTCGAGCTAGTAAAACACATAACATGTATGTTGAAAAAGGGGTCTGAGATAAAATGGACATACAACGCAAGGAATTCATTTCAGGATATCAAACAGGCTATCATGGAATCCCCAACTCTGATAAGTCTGGATTACAACAAGAGTTTCTACATTTTTTTCTTCGCTTCTTATGACACGGTGGCAACAGTCTCGTTACAAAAAGATGATGAAAGTATGGATCACCCAATTGCCTTCTTCAGCAAAACACTCAGAGATGTTGAACTAAGGTATGATCCTATTGAAAAACAAGCCTATGCTCTCATAAAATATTTAAAATCTTTTAGAATTTATATCCTCCACTAAAAAGTCATTGCATATGTTCCTTCACCCTCTGTGAATGATGTTTTGACTCAGCCTGATATTGATGGAAAGAGAGATAAATGGATCGCAAAGTTAATCAATTTCGACATTGAAGTGAAGCCCACCAAATTGGTAAAAGGCGAAGGCCTTGCTAAGCTTTTAACGGAGGAAAACCATGAGCTGTTGGACATAAATTTCACAGGGGAAAATTTAGCGAGTTTGTAGATGGAGGTGGCAGCAAAAGGAAAACATAAAAATCAACAGGCGGCAGAGCATTTGTCTTCTTGTGAATGGTACTCAGGTATTATACATTTTTTACAAAATCTATAGGTTCCTCTTGAACTCATCATGACTCAAGCTTGAGCCCTTAAGCTCATAGCCATCAAATTTTGCATTCACAATAATCTGTTATATTGGAAAACATAACAATCAACAAGTGGCAGAGCATTTGTCTTCTTGTGAATGGTACTCAGGTATTATACATTTTTTACAAAAGCTATAGGTTCCTCCTGAACTCAGCATGACTCAAGCCTGATCCCTTAAGCTCATAGCCATCAAATTTTTCATTTACAAAAACCTATGCGAATAATTTGTTATATTGGAAAGACCCCGCTGGTTTACTACTCAGATGTTTAGACAAAGAAGAGTCAGTGGAAGTTATACATCAGTTTCATTCAAGTGTTTTTGGAGGTCATCATTACTAGAAGACCACAGTTCATAAAATTCTAAGGGTTGGGTACTATTGGCTTTTCTTTTCTCAGATGTGTGTGCCTTCATCAATGTTTGTGATAAATGTCAAAGATTCACAGGAAAACAACATCTAAAATCTCTGCCCCTAAGACCTATAGTAGTGAATGGACCTTTTCAACAATGGGGTTTAGATTTTATAGGCGAGATAAATACTTCATTTAGTGGTCAACATAATTGGATCTTAGTAGCCACAGATTATTTTACAAAATGGATAGAGGCAGTTCCCACCAGGAATGCCACTCACCAGGTTGTCATGAAATTTCTTTATGAAAACATCTTGAGTAGATTCAGTTGCCCCAAAAGGTTGGTAACAGATAATGCAACATCTTTCAAAGTCGATACATTGGTCAACATGTGTGAATCAATGGGCATCCAATCGGTACATTCAACCCCCTACTACACTCAAGGTAATGGCCTAGCCGAATCATCCAATAAGAGCTTAATCAGAATCATCAGAAAGATGTTAGAGGAGAACAAAAAGAATTGGGATTCTAAACTAAAATTTTCTCTGTGGGAAGACAAATTAACTATCAAAAAATCCATAGGAACCTCTCCATTCAAATTGTTCTATGGGACTGATGCCATTTTTCTTGTTTAGTTAATTTTACCAGTGGCTAGATTTTTTCAGGAAGAGCAAACTGAGTCAAATTATATGGTAAGAAGAATGCTCAATTTGGTAGAACTGCAGCAAGTCCGCGAACAGTTGGTAGAAAAATCAGAGGCTCATCAAAAGAGGATCAAGGATACCTTTGACAAGAAGGCAAAGGTAGATAATTTTTAGGTTGGTGATTGGGTTTTTAAATGGGATGCCCTCAAACAGGATAAAGGCAAACACAACAAGTTCGATTCTTTGTGGACCGGCCCTTTCATGATAACTCAAGTACAACACAACAACACATTCATTCTGCAAAGTCTAGGAGGTGAAGAAATGTTTGGTGGCCCAGTCAACATGCGATTTCTGAAACTCTATTTTGTCTAAGGATGTGAAGCCTGGTCATTGTAATTTTATTTTTAGTCTTTATTTTTACAGAATAACTCTATGGCCAATGGAAACACTAGCAGATAGTTTTAAGTTTTCTTTTTCAGGAAAGGCATTGGTTCTGTGGTTCTTGAAACCTCACAAGGAGGCGTTCATCCCCAATAGGAGCCAATGTTATCTCCTCAAATAAATCAATGGAGATTTTTCTTTTTAGGTGATAGATTGTGGTCTAAAAAATTTATTTCTAAATTTTTTTAGGTATGTTAGAGAGTCTATTTTTTGTAAATAACCTTGGAAAGTTCTTTTGATTTAGTTTTGTCAAGAAAAAGAGAGAATCTCAGGTTTTGGTGGTTTCGGCGAGCCTGAAAAGCACTCATTAACCACCGAAATGCTTCATTCTTGGTAGTTAAGGGGGAAAAGAAAAAGCCCAGTTAACCACCGAAAATATTTCCACGGGAAAAATGAAAATCCCATGCTTTCGCATGAGCTAGTTGTCAATTGGCATAATCATGAAGACATAACCGCCGAAATTCCATGGAGGCAGTGAGGTATGCACTTTATTATTGCATCTTTCTGAGATGTTCCTGCTCAAGTAGTCGACGAGGAGGCTTGCACTCCTCCCATCGATGATGCTTGTAGTAAGGTAGAGAGTGAGGGCGAAGTAATCACTATTCAGAATTCAGGTAATCTGCGGGCTCAAATTCATGATTAGCAAAAGTTTCTTCCATGCATGGCGTGATGGATTAAGTAAGTAAATCTATAACAGATCATTTGCAATGGATGGGGGCTTCCTTAACTCTGGTTCTATCCATTATGGTGTGGTCTAACGGTCTGGTGATGAGCTATCAATGCTTTTTGATCCGTTCGGAGCGGCAGTCGAACGAACATATCAGCCTCCAATGGCTATATCGCTTCGTCACGATGAAGTGCCATAGGTTGATGTTATGATATCTTGGTGAAGCTCCCATTCTGCAAGTTTTCTTTCTACGATGTTCTATCTGGAATCTTCTGCAACTTTTCAATCTTTTCCCTCTTCTTACTTAACTTTCTAGCTTTCTTTCCAGTGAGATTCGTCTCAGTAGTTCTTTTCCCATTCTGGTTCCTATTTTCCTTGGATATAGTTACTTCACGCTACTGAGGTCATTTATTAGGGTTCAAGTATAACATCTCTTCTTTATCTGAGATAGAAACTCCAGTCTTCTGTGAGTCCTCCGGTGTTCTGATAACGTTGACATCTGGGTTCCTAGTGTGATATAACCTCGATCAAGTTTCTTGTTCTTCAATCAATTGTGCAATCCTTCTGGTCATGAAGTCTTTTAACTCTTGTCTCTGTTGTTATAAAACTTTTTCTTCTTCCTTCTTTCTGGCTTGATCTCTTTCAATCCAAGGATTTCCATGTAGCATAGTAAACGGGGCATTGTCCTCAATAAATTTGATAATATCAAAATCTTCTTCTGTTGAAGTTACATTAGCATTCATAGATATCTGATTGAGCCTTCCACATAGGTTCACTAGTTTCCCTCTGAATAACCCTATTCCACTTAGTGAAGGGGTCATAACAAGCCTCCCTATAGCTTCCCAAGTTCTTTTTGTCATAACATTCACTTGTGTTTCCTCATCCAAAACATAGTCAATGTCGAAGTCTCCTATTCTTACCTCGATGCATTATTTCTTGTTAAAGACCTATGATAATCTAACATTTCGGTGATCATTCAAGGTGTCTTGTATTTGTAGCAACATCTTGTCTGATTCTCTCCGGGGTTCTGTTATTTCTGGATCTGCCTTAGGGTTTTCTTCTTTCAGAATCATGCCTTCAATTTTAGCAATCATTCTAGGGTAATCTAATACTTCATGGTCCAAAGCCTTGCAACAGAGACAACTAGCTCTTCCACCAGGGCATTCCTTAGCAATATGTCTCGGTCTTCTGCAACTGTAACAGAGGGTTAATCTTCTCTTTCTGTTAAATGATCCCCAATCTCTTTTGTACTGCGCACTAGGGTTATGGTAGCTAGCCTACAAAAAATTATTTCGAGGATCCTGCATCCGCTTGTTAGTCCAGACATTCTTTCTATGCATAGGTATAACATATCTATCAGATCTATTCATATCAAACTTTCTTTCATCTATCAGAGCCCTAGTTTTCAATCTAGGACAGAATATACCAGACATACCTAGATCCATACTCTAGAAACAAAAATTTTCACTTATTTTACTTTTGCAGAGCACAAAGCTTCCAGATCTAAAAATGTTTGACTATTCTTACCTCTATTAGAGCACAAAGCTTACAAATCTTACCTCTTTTTTGCAGCTCTGACCTTTTTTCCTTAGAAACTTCTACTTTTACCTTTCTTAGAGCACAAAGCATTCAGATATTGCTTCTTTTCTTCAGAAATGGCCTTCTCTTTTTAGCACAAATCTTCACGGGTCGAATGAAAATCTACGCACTAGAGCAACAAATCTACGCATAGAGCTTTCATGGTTTCTAGATCGAATCTTTGCACAAATCTTTTCTTTCTTAGTTCCTAGCAATCATAGCTCCAAGTCCCGGCAACGAAACCATTTGTTGGCACAGGGGAAAACTAGGGGTTCAACACTTACAACAACGCACCAACAAAACCCTAACTACCGACCCTTTCAACAACACCTGTGAAGCAGATGAAGTCTCACCTGTGGTAGAGCCAGGGGTGGTTGCAAGACTCAGGTGTCTACAACCTTAGCTGGGACACAAATCTGTGATTTCAATACTTAGAAATCACTTAGCATAGGTCATTCATCAATATACATTCCTTATTATACTTCGCAGAAGGTACAAGGCATCACAGTATTCACTTAGATCCAAGATTCCAACACTTAGCAAGAGTAAAACAGATCAAATCCGATAGATCAACACTAAGCATCTTCATATATATCAGATTTAACATTCATTCACATCTCAGAAGCACAAAGCAAGAATAGATCTATCCAATCTAATCTAAGCACTTAGAAATATGAAACATCTAAGAATAAACACAAAGCACAACACACACTATTTACGTGGTTCACCCCCACCCCGGGGCTACGTCCACCAACTCTTCTTCTATATTATATTCATTCAATCAGGTTACAACACAGAGATTATCAAAATCCTACTCCGCATAGGACAAGAGATCTGTGCACACCTTGCCAGATCCTCCTTCCCCGAGTAGATCTAGCACAAAGCCTCCTTACAATCTGTGCACTCAACACTTACAATACTTGCACTCAGCTCTGCAAGTTTATCACATAGATCAACTCTTAGCACTAAGGCACTACTAACTTCACTTTTGAGCCTCTTCTTATATAGCCTAGAATTCTATTTATACATTTACAAAAGTGGGCCTAAGCATGGGTAAACCCATGGGCCAACATCCCAATCCCATTACATTATCCCCAAAACCCAAAAAGGATCCAAGGTGGGCCTAGATCCTATGATCTCTGCTTCATCTTGTGTGCTTCCTTCGATAGGGTGTCAAAGTCCCAACAACGGTCAAATATAACCAAGTATATCCCAAAACTTGGTCAAGGGCTAACAGATTGACCATAGTTGATTATGGTTAGCTATAGTCAATTATTTTTTACTGCAATTAACTAATAACCCCCTAAACCTTTAATCGCTAACTAAGTGGTTCATAATTCCTAATAACCAATGAGTGCATAACTACAGTTCTAAGATTTATGTGGAGAGTTGTTTCAGAATGCAATACTTCTGGAGTATCCACAATAGTAGTCATTTAGTGTGTCAACTTTTCAAATCCTTAACAAGATTCATTATCAAGACAAAGATTCAATGGAAGGAACAATAGATTTGATCAATTAATAATGATCGTCCATCATCTTCATTATTAATTGATCAAGTATGTTGTTCTTTACATTGACTCTTTATCATGATGAAGAATCTTGTTATGTATTTGAAAGTTCAACACACTAAATGGATACTACTATGGATACGTATAAATTCTTGCAAGAGACTCTTCTAAAAATTTCCCTTCTAGTGACGTTTTATTTTTATTTTTTCCCATCATTTAAATACTATGCATGTGTTTTTGTTCATTTTTATTGTAAATACAAAAGCATGCCAGGCACAACATAAAATTATTATGAAATTGCATTTAACATAACATCATCAAAGTGTTTCATATGAAATACAACACCATTAAAAACATAAACAAAAAATCTTAGCATATTACCTTGATATAGCATCTTGCACACAGTTTCAATTTTGAAAATCAACAAATAAGAGGTTCCAACTTCTTTTATGCCTCAATTTTGCATAGATCCAATCACTGTGCAAATACAATCGACCAAACACTAAGTAGTATGCATGCAATGAAAAAAAGTAAAAAAAAATAGTTACTAATGGTTGTTGTAAAAATAATAATAAAAGTTATAGATTGCAAAATTTGAAATAATTATCATTATTAATATAATGAAATAAAATAGAGCTTGTGAGAGGCCCTCAACACACATGTTTATTCTTATTATCAAGATTCACGAAAACATTAAAAACATAGGTGGGAAGGTATTTAAATGTGGATTCTCAAAAACCAAATATAATGAGAAAATAAGTGTGCAAGAAGGTGTTTGTATTAAATGTGGATTCTCAAAAACCAAATATAATGAGAAAATAAGTGTGCAAGAAGGTGTTTTTCCAGCTTCATCCAAAATAAGACAATTTTCATAACTGCAATTGCAATTTAATATTGATGTACCTATCTAGATAGTTGCATGCACATTCTAAATCCTTGATCTTTTCTTCCCTCTCAACCTTCACTTTTCAACCTGTTGATGTGATATGGCCTAATTTCAAAAGAATTGTAACTTATTCAATGTGCTATGCATGCAACTTGCAATTTGCAACCTCCATCTACTATAGAATTTGTAACGTGTATTATGCATGGCCTTTGCTATAGAATTTATAACTTGTGTTATGTATGCTTTACACAAAAATCAACATTCAAATTTACGAAATTGTTATTATATTATATTATATATTATATAATATATAGTTATTATTATAATATATATTATTATTATATTATATTATATATTCTAATATATATATGGATACATGGAAATTTCTCATATTTGACTATTAAAAATGGAAAAAATGGGTAAATACCCACAATTAATAACTATGGTCCACTAGTTAACTATGTATAACTATGGTTGACTATTATTGTGCATGGTTGACTATATACATATCTCATAGCTCATCAAATTAATGACTATGCTTAATAATGATTATAGCCTTGAGGGTTAACTCAAGTGATCATAAGCTAGACATGAGATCTCTCCCTCAAAGTTGCAGAGATCATGAATTTAACTCTCTTGAACCTCTTGAAGTTGGACTCCACAAAAACTACTCCACCACAAAAACCTACCTCTTATTATAAAAAATTAGTGTCTTCCATCCCAAACTATTATTTTTCCTATTAAAAACATTATCTTATGTTTCTCTTTGGACTTGCTTGAATTTATAGTTGCAATGATTATAATATAATTAACCACCAACCCATTTATTTATTTATAAAGAGTTTGAAAAGAGATTGCAGTGCACGTTTCCAGTTATGATGTTTGACTATTTGTTATGTGTTTTTATGTTGTCCATTCAATTATCAGATGCCCACTCCCAAACATCTACCTATGACTTATGCTTACAACAACAACAACAAAGAAATTTGGTGCATTGGGCTCCCACTCCTTAAAATACATTATATACTCTCTTCACTGAGCACGAGGTGCCCAAACATTGTTTGCCGCCTTTGTTGTCTAATTGTTTGAACCTTTAGGGTTTGGGTGGGATGTCTAGGGATTAAGTTGTTCTTTGCTTTGTAAATTTTATTAATATTTGAGTCATGCTCCTTGGCTCGGCCCCACACTTCAAATTTTAAATGTTTCATCCAAATAAAATGGTAGTAGTTGACCTTGTTCATGCACAATGTTGATGTTTGATCACTATTAACCAACAAGTAGATTGAAGTATGATTATGAGAAACATTTTAGAGTATGTGGTTTATGCAGTTGCAACCTATCATTGAATTAAAGGTTTTGTGTGACCAATAAGGTAGTGTTAGGGAAATTGAGGTTTGTACACATCTTCAAGTACATGTTTAACTTAATTGAATAAGGTTTCCATAATTGAATTTACATGTTGGTCCATACAAAATGGAAGTGGTGATCTCTATGCAAAAAATTGTGCTTATTAAAAATAAAAGAAAAAATGAGAAATGTTGACCACTTTTAGATAGGAAGAATAAATTTATAGAATGGTTTAAAATAAGGAAATTCTTTCTTTGTGGCTACCTCCTTTTCGTATCTACATTGATTAGCTTGAAAATATAAGGTTATGTAGCAATTAAACACCTACCTCCTTTACACCAACATTAAATTAGCAATTGATCTTAGTGGTGCAAATGTATGTTGTTGAAATGTGTAGTGTGAAAGTGAAGTATTGGCGATGAGTGCTACCAATTTTTGTTGACACGTTGCATAATTTTGTGCATTTGTGATACATGTATTGTTAAAGACCATGCCATTTTAAGTGGAACTTTTTTACAAATCTCCCTTTTTATAATGCTACTGACACATAAGTTGGATTGTTGGGAGCTTCTATAGACTATAGTGGAAGAGGGAATTGAATGTATGTATTGCTAAAGGTTGTTATGTGACACACCTAATGATCTTTCCACTGACATTCAAGGAAATATATGCTCAATCAAAAGAATGAGTGTATTTACAAGCAGTACTAAATGAGACCCATGAGATTGTGTCTTTCCATTCCTCACAATCACAATGATGTTTTGCACAAGGACATGATGTCATATGTACACAGATCTAAGTATAGATTTAAATTTGGTAGGCCAACAAAAACAAATATGAATACGCTAAAGGGGTAAGGTCAATAAACTATTAATAAAGGTCATGGAAACTAGAGACAAGTTGGTTTTTACATAAACACCACACTAATATGAGTTTATCTGCATGTTGGAGTTCAAGAGTCTTTTTAATGTAAAACAAACCTCGAGATTGGTTCTCTAAAAGGCCTTAGGACCATGGGACTTGTAAAAGGGGAATGATAATCACAAAATCCATGAATGTTGGCTATGTTGGGATTTTACATCCTTAGGAGAGAATAAATGTTAATTATAATAGAATAAACATGTAAGTCGAGTCCAACTATAATCAAATCGATTTGTAGAATAAACATATGTAGTTTTTTATAGAGTTGGTAAAATTTAGTTTCAACATTTTTTTATGCATCCACAAATAAGAGATGAAGAATGTCTTGAGGTAATTAACTAATTATGCATGATGATTTGGGATATTATTCTCTAATCTATTATGACATAGTGCATAAAGTGGCTTCAGAGGAAAAGAAGGAACAAGAGTGCGAATTGTGTAGCTTTTTTTGAAAGGGAGAAATTAATTATGAATTTCGTTTGTTTTTGTTGTTGAGACATAGAAGCATAAACACACAAGACTTATAAGATGCAATAATTACTACATTAATTAAATAATGTGTGGTTTGATGTTAATTTTGATCTTGATATTTGGGGCCATTGATATTGATCAACACGAGTATTATTTTTGGGGGTATTACAAAGAAGAATAATGGTTAGCCAATGAGTATTTGTTAAGCTTGGATGAACACATAAAGGATGGGATTATTTACATTGGATAACATTGGTTAGGGATGGAATGGGTGAGGGGGATTATCAATTGTTTTTTGTAAGAACATGTAACAACTTATATTAATCTAGATGTGGGAAATTCATACAAAAATTCTTGATTGTCAGCCTACCACTTGGGAAACCAGACCAACAACAAAGAAATAAGTCTTTTGATCATTGAGTCTAAGACAAGTTCCTTATTATACCCTATCTAGCTATGTAAACATTGTAAAGAAATATTTGAAGTCTTTTGGAGGTTATGGCATATCTATCATTGTCCATCGCAATACAAAAAACAAAAAAGAAGGACATATTTTTCATTCATCTAGTGATGATGCCTCACACTCCTAAGGTGGCTCAAGAGCCTCTCATAGGGAATTCTTTGACATTGTTGTTGTCATCGCAGAGCTTGAAGGATGGAGTTGAGACAACACCTCTCGGAGCAGCAGGTGGAACTCATCCAATTGCAATTGAATTGTATTATGAGTGTCCTCTTTGTTTTGCAACATTTGACCCAGCAACATCTTGAGGTGCCAATACAATTCTACCATTTTCCAATATTTAGTTTTGTGACCTCTTGAGTTGCCAATATCTGGAACCCAATTGATGATTTCCTCATCCACCTCCTGGTTTGGCGTTAACCTATGTTCCAAGTGAATTTTGACTTCCATGTCCTCTAGGTACACATGAATGTGTGGCGGGGTTGCGACATGGAATTTCATCATTGTGGCTTGGATGTCTCATTGTATGTAGGTGCTAGAGGTCCTCTCTCCCAGATTGATGGTGGGTGGCCCCTAGTTATCCCCCCACCCCCCACCCCGCAAATCTAAGACTGATGTGAACCAGAGATGGTCCGGGTGACATTTCACAGTGCTCCCAACTATCACTATTGTCGCCTACCAAGCCAGTGCATGATACTCTGCCTTGGATTTTTGTCAATTTCTTAATTCCCTAGAGAGAAAATACTATCCTAGTTCCTTTGGAATGCTTGTTCCACAATCCTCCTTGGTGATTTATCTTGAATGATCAAGTAAATGAGGCATTGGTACTGCACTCGGGTGGTATTAACTTCGACATTAAATCTTCTATATACCTATAATCTTGTAGAGATAACCCCAGAATAATGTTTCATGACACTTCCTTCTCCATTCATCCACGACAGCTATGCCATGAGGGTCCAGTGTCTAAGGCATGTATGTCATGCTCCCTTCACATTAAATTGGTCATAAATTAGTTTAGAGGGAGTGTTGGTGTTAACATTCTTGAGGTTTTTCATGGATGCACATGGTCGGATCCTCTATCCCTATCACAGGTCCACATGGGCCATTGAATCAATCTTTGATATCCCCCTCCTCCCCAACACCCCATCCAGGGAATGAGGGGGATTACCATTGATCATAGGGGAAAACAACAATTTACTTATATGTGGATTTTAGAGACATCCACAAATAATCATGCTAAGGTGTATGCCCATCTTCATGGTATGATATCAATAAATGAAGACAAAGTGAAGAATCTAATCATGATCAATGATTCATGTATAATTAGCATCCTAAAGAATCCCTCTAATGGAAAGATGGCATCACTCGTAGAGAGGATTCAAAAGGGGACTCACTAATTTCAAGAGGTCACCTTCTACCATGTCCCTAGGGCCCTCAATCTATAATCAAATGGTCTTGCATATGAAGCAACAAATTTAAATGAAGGGTCCTTAGGAAAAATGGGGGTCTATATGTTCAATTCATCCCCTAAGTTCATTTGTGTTTTGTCAATCATGAAGGAACATCATGACCTAAACAACCAACACAAGTCAATGCATTTTCGATGTCATGAAATATTAATCCATGGATGGGATGTGATGGGAATCACTTATATGCCAACCTCTCACATGTTGAAATATTGTAACTTCAAAGAATATTCTAATTATATTTGAGTTATTATTTAATAGATCAAATTCCCTTTTGCAGATTGATCAAGTTGGGTCTTGTATAAGATCAAATCCCCTTTTGTAGATTAGTCAAATTGTATTTGTATGGTGGTATTTGTAAAGTCATCCCGCAGTAATTATAAAGTGGTTTTAGCCCTTCTAGGATAAGTTGGCTCAACCAAGTGAAGAGACACAACCATAGCGCCATCTCACACTTGTATTTATATGTGAATTTGGTGTCTCATTTACATACACTCACTCACTCATCTAGTGCGCATATCTTGAAGGCAATTGCAGTTGCAAGAGGAAGGAGAAGAGAGGCACATGCTCAGTCTTGGTTTGTATTTGGTGTTTTGGTATTAGTCTTGGCATAGTATTGGAAAACTGTTATTGAGGAAGTTTTTTCTAGGTTTTCTCCCCCATGAGGGTTTCCCAGGATAAAATTTTGTGTACCTTGTGATTGTGTTTCTTTCAGTGATCCTCTTTATACTGTTGTTTTGGAAATACATTGAATGCTCATGCAATTTGGAAATAATCTGATAACAACAGTAAAAACTTAACATGGTATCGGAGCTTGACTGAATAGAGCATCTTTCACTGGGTATTTAGACGTCATTGTTGTCATACAAGAAAATTAGGGTTTTTTACTGAAGAGGAATTTTTGACCAAAATCCACCTTGGGAAGTGCACCCTGCCCTAGCGCATCTTTTGGTAGCTTCAACAAACTTTTTCAGTGGCTAGTTCTCCAGAAATTCAAACCCTAGTTTTGACTTGTACCAGGAAACCATAACCGGTACCATAAGTACCAGTCCATAATTGTGCAAGTCAAATTTCAAGGGGTAAAACTTGGAATTTTYTGAAATAGTCAGCTCCAACAAACTTGCCTCAGCCCAGYGCATCTCMTGGTAAGCTCAGTTTCATTTTTTGAGCACTTTCATTTTTTGTTCATTTTCTTAGCTCTAGGTTAGGATGTCTACAAACACCTGTTATCCTATGGATTACCTTAACCAATCACTAAGTGTAATTGTCACCTATATTTGTATTATTCACTTAGGATATTARTAATATATCCTCACATGATGACTAATGAGTTAGTTAAGATTTCCTAGCCTAATCATCATGCATGATTTTAGGATCTAGAGAAAATCTCTCTATGAGGTGACATCACCCATTGTACTATAAATATGTAACATTGGTGTGAATACAATAGAGTTGGCTAGTGATCATTTTCCACCATCTTRTTGTTCCTATCTATACTTTATCAATTGGTATAAGAKCTCCTTTGTTCTTAAGGGCCTGGTAGCACCATGGTAGTTTTCTATGGAGGATTTTCAATTTGAGTTCATGGATGATAGCTACTCTCACATGTCAAAGAAAATATAGTGTGATACGAGAATTTGAGATTTCATTGCATTTCTAGAGGCGTCTGAACTTGGATATGCATGAAGAAGTGGATGATGAAAGCAGAGTAGTAGTAGTTGTGTATGGATTAAAAGTCCAACATTTGGATCCTTACGCTCCCATAGATCTACACCAGATCTGCTAGATATGGTATGTAGAGTATCCAAACCCCAAACTAATCCATTTCCATTCAGTGAAACAATCCATTTAAGCATGTTCCAACCATTTGTCGTTTACCTTACATGTCTATATTTTTTGTTGTCCATATCTGTTGTTTTCAGCTACATGTGAGAATATACAACCCAATAGCTCATTTTTTAGGCACCCACACTCAGCTAGAGGTTCCCCATGCACAACTGAAACAATCAGGGTTTAGATTTAAATATCATGTCATTGAATAGTCTTCAATCGGGCTCCATCAACTTTGTTTATCATCACATTCAATATGTTTTAAGTGCGTGAGTAATTGGCGAGTTTTTTGTAGTGAGATGCAGTGCCAGTGACCCAATGATCCAACGATCTATTTCTTCACCCAACAATTCATACTAGTGATCTTATATGCACTAGTAGCTTGACCCACAATCACCCTTGTTCACACTTTTGGACTATGTGGCAGGCATAATCCACGCTCAAATATCCAAGCGACCATGAATCTTTTATTGTGTACACCCTTCACGGATTCAAAGGTTCTCTCTCTCCTTCTTGTTGGATCACTCATCACTCCTAAATATTTTGAGGACTCCTACCTTCACGGCGCTGCATTCTAGATACAACTGAGTAAGAAGATCTGGGATTTTGTTTTTTAATTTTGGTGATTTTGTGTTCACACCTGAGCAAATCGATCCATGAAAGTCTACCTCATATACATGCCCAAAATAATAATTGCAAAAATCCTTTGTATCCCATGTTGAGATATTTGGAATCCCATGCGTCCATCTCATGTGAATGATTCAACGCTTGAAATACAACAACCCAAGTGAACTATTCAATACTTGGAGTTGGAAAGAAAGGACTGTATTTTTTCTTGGAAAAGTGTAATTTTATTCATTCAAAGAAAACCAAATTACATTTTATAGGTGCATGATGCACTCCCCAAACCATGGGTAAAAGAGAAGAAAAAAACATGAAAGGCCCATAACTAACTACTAAGCCATTAAGAATAGTTATAATAATAAGGATTGTTAAGATCCTGCATCTAAAGAAAAGACAAAACTCCATTTCTTAAAGAAGTACCTCAAAGTGCAGATCCACAGATCCACATTGCACGCCCAAAGGATGGACCTCAAAGCTTTGTCCCAACCATTGAAGAGAAGTAGAAAAACCCAGCAACCACAACACCAAGCTCTAGATCCCAATGCCAGAAACCCATAACATGGCCGCCAACACACTGAGAGAGGGATCCATCAAATGCCCCGAACAGATTTGTTCAAGAGGCATACCCAATGCGTCAAAATCTAGATCAAATAAAATCCAGACTAAACAACAACCAAAACCAGTCCACGGGCCGCACAAACAAGCGGTGCACTAGGGCCAGACAATTTTATTCAGGAGGCAGGGGCACCAACGAAGTAAAAAAATGAGCACCCACTAGGGCGGAGCCACAAACCAGGGGGTCGTCGACAAAAAGGGAGGTGCCCACGAAGAAGCACCTGTGGGAGGAGTTGCATCCAGGGAAACCCTCACTACAGAGCCCCAAAGAAAGCACTATATTGTTGCGTGGAAACTTGGATTTTTTCCATTTTAAGTCTTTGTTTTGAGTAATTGACTTCCTCTTTGCCACTTCTGAGGTCCGAATTCGAGGAATTTCATTCCTGGAAAATGATGAGCTTGAAGCAATTTATGGTTATTTTATCTTTGTTAATTGTGATCCATTTATCATATTCAGAGGAAAGATTATGGGAGGAAGCGATTTCTCCGCGGTACATTTCATATTTAATTTGTGTAGCTTTGAAAGTGATTAATTGAAGCGATGCCAGATATTTTCACTCCAAAATCGCAAGGAATCCGACAAAATATCGTGCCAGATGTAAAAAGAGAGAACATTGATGAAGACCCTCTCTGCATTTTGTAAAGGAAGCAACCTCAACGCGTCAACTAGCACTTATTGTTGGATGACAAATTGCAACAATTACTAGATTTCAACAACCTCTGTCCAAAGGCAACGCCTAAATGATATGTATGCAACTTCCACTGTATTCATTATCAACCATCTTCATGGTTGAACTGGTAACAAGTAAAATATATTTATGAAAGTTCATTTATGATTTCTTAAAGTCATAAAACATGCCATGTATATAAAACAAAACTATGCACGGATTTTTAAAAATCACTTAGAAATTTTATAAATGGTATGTAAAAGGGATAGCACAAGAAGCCTTATTTAGATATTTTTTCTGAAAGTATTTTGATGTAATTTGGTTCTAGAAACTGAATTTGATATTATTACTTTATGATAATTTCACTTTTTAGATAAAAGTGATAAAGGAGGAATTAAAGAGAAACAAGTGAGATAGCCATGCAATGGCTACTCCCTACCTTAATAAATTAGGCTACAAAGCACCAAGGCTCGCAGCAATTTTCAAAATAACTTTTCACTTCTGCAAAGAACACATAAACAACGTTGTCATAATAATTTTTCAAACAATGTAAAGAATTGGTGGGATTGGCCGTTCACGGTTCCTTTTCATGGATCAGCCAATGATCCCAAACCAAATTCAAATGGTATGTGGGACTCTCCTCCGCACAACGACCCTCGTCCTCCTTGCAGGTCAAGTGGAAAGGGGAGAGTTATTTCGATTCCCATTTCTGATGGCACCGAATCACCATCTGCATTTACCAAAGAAAAGGTGGCTCCCAGGATGGACCAGATTGTCATCTGCAATGTTCCTTGAGAGGAAATCCCTCCAAAAATTAATTATGTTAACAATCTAATTGTGCCAGAGCAGTTAGAGCTTGTTATTTTAATGTGGGATGGCCAGAGTTCTCCACCCGTCTAATTTACTAATACAAGGCAACGTGACTAAGCCAAAGAAAAATTCCCCATGCTATCACCTACCTGGTTTCGATCATCCGATCGTCGTCCATAGAGGCGTTGGTGCCCCACGAGAGGCTTCATATTTTCATAGAAGATCTATTGTTTGAAGAGGATCCTTGTAGGTAGATAGAGCTTGGTTTAGAATCTTGTTGAAAGAGAATCCCTGGTTAATGGGCAAACATTAAATAGGGATGTTGGGTGGACAACTGGCTATAGTATCTCTCTTGCCTACCCAGATCAAATGCGGAGGTAGAAACAGCAATAGCACCACCACTAACACAAGTAGTTCTAGGTCCACGAATGATAGAGGGGGATCCAACCATCTGAAGGGAAGAGCAAGAGTATAGAAAGAAGGTGGAGAGGAAAGATGCTCATTGAAGAGTTGAGGCCCGATTACCATGAGCGGTGGAATACTAGCTTAGCGATGGTGATTGAAGTAGCTGCTCCTACGGGTGAAACGTCTGAGTTGGGTAGAAACCTTGCTCACATTGAAGAAGCTGATAACTTCGTTCCACTGCATTCTTCTTTTAGGGTTCTACCTTGGCCGAAAACCGCCGCTGAGAAAGTTGTGTTGCAGTTTGCAGAGAAAGTTCCATTGTCGTTTGGAAAGAAAAACCAGTCTCTTGTTGTGGTGAGCATTCAAGCTTGGAATTCTTTCTCTAGTTACCTACTCTAGTTATCGGTTTACCTTTCTTAAAGGGCGACCTGGCCTGGTCTATGCATGGTTTTCTCTTTACCTATGTGGGGACTCCCAACTCCCGCTACTCCATAGAACCCGGGCCCGTAGGAAGTATTTTGGGGGCCCTTCCCTTAGTAATCAAGGCTAGACATCTCTACTCATGACCTCCTGTGTCAGTTTTGATTCTTATCCTCAAATAATGAACACCAACAAAAACAACGTGCTTCAATATGTGCACAAAGCAGTAGTCCAAGCCAGGCCAAGCCATGAAATTTGGTTAGGTTAGTGCAGAAGTATTAAAATATTGGGTCCATAACTCAATATTTCATTATTCAACTATCATAAACAAACATTTTTGCCTAGATTTATTTTCCTTGTATTTTAGTGGGAAGTGCATTAAGGTAGAGTCATGGGAGGTGGGATATAACAAACTAATGAATTCCAAAGTTTGTAATCATTCTTGAAGGATAATGGTTGGGTCATATCTCACTGACCAGTTTCAGTTTCAATCCGTTGTGCATGCCAAGGTATTACCTGAGCACTTCTCTCCCTTTATATCTTTGCGTGCTCGGCTTACCTGCTTGATAACCCTGAGCTAGAATGCCAATGCCCTTCAACATGCATCTGGTGTTGTGTATTTTCATGGTCTCAGGTTTGATCTCGGACAGGATAACTAGAAAAAATAAATCATCGACAGATTCGGGCTCGGTTTGGTTGGCTCTAAAATGAAGTTCGACATGGGATCTAGTCGTTCTAATGCTTCGAGCATCACAACCTCAACTCTAAATTCAATATTATAGATTTCAGATAGAAAAATTATAATGGTACCGAAAAAATTACAGCAGTGCGGGTTTGAATGAATGTTTGTTAAAGTTGGATACGAATTCTCTGGACGCGTCATGCATATCTTTGGATCGCAGGTAGGTATGTAATTTCTCCATCATGCTAGGGTTGTGCTCCATCAACGAGATGGATCCTCCATATATATATTGTGATCAAAGTTACACTACGTGGCTGTGTACAAGCGAGAAGAGCTACCATGGGTGCATGCCTCTCCAGTTAAGTTGGTACGTAACTGATCATTCAACTAACAACATCTCCTAGTCTCATCTATAATGGTGAAAGAGGCCAAGCATGACTCTTATATTGTTAATGAATGGATTAATTACTATTATGGAGTGGCGGGGAAGAACATTGGCCTCGATGGGCTGTGTTGACACTCGGAACTAAAATTTAGGTTGCGACAAATCAATCGAGGCAACCTCGAACCACTTTGGATTAGGAGATGCCCTCTTCCAACTCGAGAGGGATATCTCGAACAATATCCCCTGTCTCAATTTAAATAAAGTGAAGTGGTGGGAAGATTTATGGGTAAATGGTGGTCTTGGATTTTTAGAGTTTAGGGGTTAAACGGAAACAGTCCCATTGGGCATGGAGTCAAATGAAAATCGAAGAAAGGAGATGTCGCGGTGATCAAATAGCTTGTGGAAAGTGAGGAAAAGTAAGTCTATCTTTTAGTGCTTTGATTGTCATGATGCAATAGCGGAAAGAAAAATGAAAGGCCGACGACCGCCGTAGAGAAGGACATATGCAGAGTTCTGAAAATGCAAATTGGTCTTACACAAATGATAGTTGGTGCAGAGGAAAGACAACAAACAATTCTTGAGTCACAATATGAATTTAAATAAGCGTGAAATGGTGGGAAGATTTATGGGTAAATGGTGGTCTTGGATTTTTAGAGTTTGGGGGTTAAACCAGGGAAACGGTCCATTGGGCATGGAGTCAAATGAAAATCGAAGAAAGGAGATAATAGCAGTGATCAAATAACTTGCAGAAAGTGAGGCAAAGTAAGTCTATCTTTCAACTCTTTGATTGTCATGATGCGGTAGTAGAAAAAGGAAAGGAAAGGCTGATGTAGCAAAGAATATATGCAGAATTCTGGAAGTGTAGACTGGTCTTACATTCGCTGATAGCTAGTGCAGAGGAAAGACAACAAACAATTACAGAAAACCAACATTCATTCGCTATAGTAGTGGTCATACTAAAGTATAACGAAGCACATTAGTTAGAAGAAAATGAAATTGTAATACAGTCATGACGGAATAAGGAAGAAATAAACAATATGGTAATAACAATATCAACTGCGGGTAAGGAACATATAATGAAGTCCAAACAGATTTAACACAGCTGAAAAGAAGAAGAACATACTGAAAGAAATCAACCGTGATGAATCTCACAGTCACAAGTAAAAAATCATCTTTATTTCTCCAATGTTGGCTTACAAAATAACTCAGCATTACAATGAACCCCTCTTCACAAGAGGTTTTTTCCCCAGTGCGCTCTCGCGCCCCCCACTCCTCTGTTTCATACATCTATCTTTTAAAAGAAAGATCTAAAACTCTTTGTGTTCCAGGAATCTGAAACGGTTTGGTTTTTGGAACTTCTGCGACTGCCAGATGCTCCGCCAGTTCTTGAATAGTTACTAACCTTTGACAAGTGGCGTATGTGTGCTCCTTGGTATTGATTTGATTTTATTCATGTCATTCACTTGTACTAATTTTATGTTTTTTTGCTTATGATCATGTAGTAGAGATTTGCAAACTTTCACACCCTCGCCAACAGTGACGAACAACCAGTTCTGCTCGAGAAATTTAGTGAACTTTGCCCTCTGGAGGTTCTCCAACACGTCAGCTCCTGGGTCGCTTAAAGCCAGTTGAAAACCTTATCTATCCACTGTTTTCTTAAGTTCTTTGAGCATATGTTGCAGTTTGATTCGATGGCCTGAGCAACCGGAGCACCTCTGGGCTTTTTGTTTCGGCCAAGGAGATTCAGGGATTGTCTACACATAGGGCAGGAAGAGTGCGAGCAGAGCCATTTATCAATGCATTCCATGTGGAAGACATGATTGCACTTGGGAAACCCTCGCACCTTTTCTCCTTCCCCGAATTCGGTCAAGCATATGGGGCAATCACTGGCCAAGCCTGTTGCCTCATCGGATGAGTCGGCACCCATTCCACTGTTGTAGCAGCGAATGAATTTGAGCATCCAGTTGATGACGAGCGAACAGATGAGAGCACATACCATAGCTGCAAAAATGACAGTTATATTGGAGTCTGTAGTGCCCTCGTTGATAGAAGGACCATAACGCCAAGTGTGCTCATCTCCACTTCTAGAAGGTGTCGGAGTAGAAGACAATAGCTTCCTTCCCACTGACAACTAGAAACTTAAAATGCTCATTTTTGCTGGATTTGACTTAAAAACCTCAATGAATCTGTCCGTCTCCTCGAACGTAATGACTAAAGAGTGTTGGGCAGTGCCAAACAAACCTCACAAAAATGGCAACAAAATGAACACTACCTTTCTCTATGGTTTGAACAGGAAGAGTAGAAACAAGATGGCCAACCCGACGGTTTCATCTATATTTAAATGTGAATTTGACGTTGGCATGTTTCCTTTTCAATGTTTAATATATTACACTGCCCTTTTTCTTACTTGCCTCTCTGTCAACTTTTTTCAGAGCATCAAATATGATTGTACTCAAATCTAATGTAATATCTGATGGATTTGATGATGATTCAGAC
>SNQJ01S0136792.1:0-11233 GCA_010110895.2 Picea sitchensis
ATAAATTTTAATTAAAAAAGTTTTAAATTGATGATGGAAATGATGTAAGAATATTGATTTTTAATTTAAAAAATAAATGAAATTAAATACATATAATAATAAATTATTATATTCTTTGTTAATTGTACTAATTACATATATTTTTGATAAATTTAATATATATAAATTTCTATTTTTGGATAGTTATTTATGTTACATATAACCATTAAACAAGGATAATAAATTTTGATTAGTTTAATTTTATTGAAATTTTTATTTTTAAATAAACATTTATTTGACGTATAATCATTAAACGAGGATAATACATTTAATGTATTATTATGTAGATTGGTAATTTTTTTCCCGTATGTAAATTGGTACTTCTATGTTAGATAATTTAATAAAGTGAATATTATTATAGTTTTCTTAAATTATTAATTAATGGAGTGGATATTCGGGGAAGCAGGGAAGGGAGTTATATATAGCGTGGGGGAATTCGAATCGGATAATAAAAAACCAATAGAGCTGAAGCATATGTTTTATTGAAAGGAATTAGTTTAAGTTTTTCCATGCATATCAAAAACAGAATAGTTTTGGGGATTCTCCTCTAATAATTATATATATATATGTGTGGTCTATAGTATGTATTCATATATATGTGGTCTATAGTATGTTTTCATAAGATATTTATTTGATCTTAGTCTAGGAAAGGATTTGCTTTTCATGTTTGAAAATTTGACATATTCAAGTGGATTCATGTATTTCATAACATAATGGATAAGTAAATTTAGCTTGGAAATTATTAAAAATGTGGGCGTCTTTTAGTATTTTCATCTTTACTCGAATCCTTACAACAAGTAGAGGTTGCTCACATCATCGACTCCCATGTAGTTCAAATTGCAAGTACAACATCGCCTCGCCCTAGAGAACATATGCATTTACTATCCAGTTTAGGTAATACTTTCTCCACCTCTTTCTTGGAACATCAAGGTGGGATAATGTTGCTTCCTGGCTCCCATCTCCATTCGATCTTTGCTCAACCCCTATTTGGAGAAGATGAACCTTGGTAGCTCAACAAGAGAATCGGGATACATTGGCATCGGTAGTTTGAGAACTAAAGAAACTACAGGACCTAACACAATTTGGAAAATAAAAATATTTGGCGACACCCACCTTGACTTCTGAACCACCATGGCTTCAGTTGGGCCTCTCTTTTTTCAACTCAAGATCTGGAACTCAAAAATTTCCACCTCAACAAGAAGGAATGGTAGAACCAAAAGATAATGGAAACTAGTGCTTCTTCTCCGTCTTTTTCACTAGGTGTGTTCGATGACATAGGTATTCCAGCATAGGGTGAAAAACTTTAGTAACCCCGCACACAACCATATCAAATATCAACACACCAATGTTTTTACATGGTAAAACCCATGAGGGGGACCATCCACGGCCATAGCCAATGTGGTCACTTGAGCCAATTTATTCATGCTGCAAAAGAAAAATATTACAAGAGAGTTTCTCGCATTCAATCATCGACAAATAACTCTTCATGCTCTTTAAATATATAACATGGACCAATCGGGTGCTAATCCATGGATCAATGTAGCTATTAATATCGATGAAAATATGAGCCCTCAGATCACTCTATGTGAGGAACATATCACGACCGTTGGATTACAAATGCATACTAAAGAAACACAGAAAGAAACACACTATAACCTAACAACACATTAGACCAAGTTGATCTTAACTAACTCCTTAGATTATAAATATCCTAACATCACCCCTTAAAAACAATTTGGGATATGCTTGAAGGATTTACAAAGGAAAAATAATAGGAGAAGGAAGGAGGCATTAGAGCCTATCCCCCCTTAATGACAACTTCCTGAACTCCTAATATAGATCAAAGTTTGAAAAGATTTGATTATGTAAAATACTTTGTGAACATGTTTGTGACTTGATATTCTATAGGGAAAACAAGAACTTTAATAACTCAACCGTGAATGAGATTTTTGATGAAGTCCATGTCTATCTCGATGTGTTTGTTGTGTTAATGTTGAACTGTACTTTGGAAAACTTGACGACACTCTTATTGTCGCACCAGAGGGTGGTCGGATGTTGTTACTAGAATCCAAACTATGAAAAAGATCTGTCGAAGCCACAAGGATTCTTGACTTGCATTAACCACTGCTCGATACTCTAGTTCTGTTGAAGAAAGAGAAATAGTTTGTTGTTTCCTATAAGACCAAGTGACATGTCTAAAACCTAGGTTGAAAACGTAACCTAGATTAGAATTTTAATCATCAGGGTTGTCGGCCCAATTAGAATCCATAAAACCAACCAACAAAGGAGACCCCCTAAAATGTAATGTATTTGAAACTGTATTGCACCCTAGACATACCGAAATATCCTTTTAGCTTCTTTGGAATAGCTTTCATGGGGTGTTTTCATATACTAGGAAACAAGACCAACAACAAATGAAATATTAGGATCATTATGAGTCAAATATAAGAAACTGCCAACTAATTGATGATACAAAATGGCATAAAATTTAGGAAAAGTACAAGTGACAGCAGTACCCAACCACCAAGGTCGGCCTACGCTACTTCAAAACACACTTCTTGAACCAATTTTGAATTTTGATAGCAATTAAATAATAAAGAAGAATTAAATAAATGAAATCATCAAGATTCATTCTACATCATAAAGAGATGAACAATATTCCATGCAATATTTAGGCAGAACCTACGACTTCCCGTTCGATGCCAATTGTAGGAAGGTATGAGTATTTGGCTCTAGAGATGATTTAAGGCAAAGGCTATGGAAGTAGTGTGGACTGGTGGGATTTTGGTATATTTATATATGAACTTCTCTTCGGAAAGACACCCTTCAGGGGACCAGATGATTTTGAGAAGCCTATTAAGTTTCCTGAATCTGTGTTGGTGAGCTCCGCTGCAAAGGATTTGATCAAGTGTTTGATGATGAAAGATCCGAAGCCAGATGTCATATAATGGAGGGGCGATTGAAATTAAGAAACACCCATTTTTCCATGGTATAAATTGGGCACTAATCGATTATTCTAATCGTCGTCCTGTAATCCGTGGGCCATATTACGACCACGATGATGATGGTTTTGAGGACAGCCATCCTCAGTGAAAAAAACAGATTTTACAAAATTCTGTTAAATAATGTTGGTACAACTTTGTTATAACAGGAACCTCCACAATAAGATTGTTTAGTGTACAGATATAAGATTGATTAGTGGCACGATTTTGAATGGAACTAAGGCTTTTCGATATTTTTTGTTTTCTTAAACTTATGTGACTCCATTTTCGTCAGTTTTAGTTTGGTAAATCAGTTTTAGTTTGGTAAATCTGTGACATGATCTCTGTTTTTGTGGGATATTAAAGAATATCTATATTTTTACTAGGTATTGATAAATATATTCAAAAATCGTTTTGTTGAACCCCCTCCAAATATATTTTTAATAAAAAAAAATTCTTATTTTTACTAAATACCTTTTTTTATACTCCCAATGCCCATAAACCTCCAAATACCCACATCCTCCAATACATACAATATATTGACTCTATTTTTCACAGTTAAAAAAAAACCGTTATAAATCAACCTGATAAAAGATCAACAAAATGAAGCCTGCCCGATGTTAATTATGATTTAAATTTTTTATTAGTTTTTGGTACATAATAAACCAAAATGACTACAACAAATTACAAAGAAGAAATAAATATATTAATGTAATAAATAAAATAGATTAAAATATAATAAATAAAGATACATTAATTGTACCTAAAGAGGTGTTCTAGAGTTTATTATATTAAAATATAATAAATAGAAATACATTTGTTTTATAGTTTATTACGGGGAGATGTTGAGAGGTTGTATTATGTTAGATAATATTATATTTAAAAATAAACAAAATATGTTTAATTTTAAAAAACCAAAATAATAAAAATAAGGTTGGTTTAATTAAAAAACAATTATATCCTGCTGCTTCTTCTTGGCTGAATAAGCTGCTTTATTTACAGAATGAATTGCTGCTTCTCTAGTAGTAGCTACCCTTGCTTCTCGCTCTCTAACCGGCCGGATCAACTGATGGGACAAGTGAAGTAGATGTTGGTTCAATTTAGATAGGTTTTTTAAAGCTGTTAAATAGGTCTAAGTGTGGCCTAGGTCGAGAGACAGTGAACATGATATAAAATGAAATAATAATAATAAAATCTACATCTTAAAAAATTGGATCTTTCTAGATATTTAATAATATATTTTTCAATACAATTTTAAAAAGAAAATTGTAACATAAAAATAAATATATTAATATAATAAATAGAATATATTAATATAATAAATAGAGATATAGTGATACCTTTTTTGATAAATTTTAATAAAGAAAAGTTTTAAATGGATGATGGCAAGGATGTTGTGATTGTTAATTTAAAAAATAAGTGAAATTAAATACATAAAACAATAAATTATTATATTAGTTTTATGTTAATTGTAATAATTATATAAAAATTTTGATAAATTTAATCTATATAAATTTCTATTTTTGGATAAGTATTTATGTTCATATAACCATTAAACAAGGATAATAAATTTTGATAAATTTAATTTTATAAAAACCTTTATTGTTTTATGATAATAAAAGTCTTTGAGAAAGATCTTGTTGTGGCCAAGACTGTAGAGATCTCATTCGGTTGATAACAAAATAAGAATGTTCTGGTGTAGTCTGTCATTGTTGTAGATTTTGACAATACCATCTTCTGAATGTAGAACGTACTCTGGTTATATCTCCCATTTCTACCAGTTTTTCTCTGGCTGCAAGGGTTGGCGTCTGGTGCATTCTTCCTATAAGATGTTGAAGTGGAATTACATGTATGCTAATGTTGGAAGAGAATCCTGGGAGCCCAAACTCAATCCCTTCAGACCAATGCAATTCCTAGCGTGGTGCCCAATTTTGATGATATTACGTCCATCCAAGGTTATCATCAATATGCTCTATTGCTGGTCTATTATTCAAATCATCCCAGGTTTCTATAATGATAAGACTTGTGGTTGGGAAAAAGACAGTATTTATCTGTGGTTTTGAAATGAATGGAAGTATTTTTTTTACAGGAGGACCATTTCTTATAAGACTGGGGATGGTGAGATAATAGGCTGGATGACCTAAGGATGTTCTTGTTGACCCATGTGGTTCAACAACTGCAAGAAAAGGAGTTCCTAGGACACAATCTACAGAAATATTAGCGAGGAGGAATTTCATACCAAGGGAACATTGGTTAAACCATATTAATGCCTTAGGAACTTCGAAGCTAATATTGGTAGAAACATTTCCTAGACCTACAACAGAATACTTACTAGGGAGCCAATATTTAGAAGGGATCAAATCTTGATTGAGTAAATTCATGTCAGAACCAGTATCTAATAGAGCATTGAGGAAGAATATTTCTCCTTCAATTTCTATAATGATTTCAACATGGTATTTTTGGTATTGTATAGTCAATATTTTCATAGCAGTTAACCCTTGTAAATGGTTGGGATCATGTCTAGCGATGTGTATATTATTTTCTTGTTCATTGGCCACATGTTAAAGTGGAGAAGGAGATGATGTCACTTGTTCTTTTAGAGCTTTTATTTCTTGGCGAGCCCAAGAATCAACTTTATATGAATATTCAGAAGTTCCTTCATATTGATTAAGCTTGAGACGAAGTTCTGCAACTTCTTTCTTTAGATAAAATACTTCTTTAGCCAAATCAGTCAAAGAAGGATGTTGGAGCTTCGTCTCCTTACTGTGCTTGATAAAAGATTTGGTATTTCTTTCAAATGAAGCATCTAAAAATAAAGGCTTTGTACCTGTTGAAGAAGAAACTCTTAGATCCTTTTGTTTTTGTTCGGAGGCCATTGTTTTTAAAACGGATTCTAGAAGACCTTTCTTCATTTCCCCTTCTGGTAAAGATTTGATTTGTGCTAGCATTTGAGCATCCTGATCACCTGTGTCTTGCCACATACATACTTTTATTTTTTCTCTGTGCTTGGGAGATTCTAATGTTGAATCTGAACTAGAAGAATTTTCACATAAACAATAGTTAGGATCATTGCAATGGAAATGATGAGCCATGAAAATTTCTTCATCGGATGAAGCATACTCAAATTCTGCCAAATATCCAATACTAGTTTCCTGAACATGTTCATAGATGAAAAGAATCCTTGGGTCATCAGAATCAAGTATGTCCTTCAACAAGAAGAACATAGCAATGAAGACACAAATATGTACTGGGAGGTTTTTACACAACATTGGGATCCATATCGTTTTAACCATTTTCATGATCAGCCTGTTGAATAAAGGTTATTAGTGGGACCTATCCACTATCATGTCTTACTGGCTGACAATGGTGTCAGTCTATTTTCATGGGTTCACGATACGAACTCCACTTTGTACAAACTCTTGTCGTTTATCTGTTGCAAGGAATCTTGGAAACCCAGAGCACGTCTCTAGCTTTTAGCGTGGTTTGACACATATTTCCAAGGTACTTCCAAATACGTGGAAAGATGATTAGAATATTGGTCGGATGGCTCTTGCATGTTCTCTCCACCAAGTATACAATAAATCTAGAAAGTAGATTTGATTCTTAGGGGAATAAGTCGAATGTCTTTTCAAAAAATGATTCCTTTCTCCAAAACAATTGTATATAAGGAGAAGATAGGTTCATAGAAAAGGGCCTCAGTTTTTAGTTAGTCCGAGTCTTCTAAGCTCCCTCTCTTTGAGCTTTGGGTCTTTCTTTTAGGTTTCTTTGATAAGCCTGCGTGACTCTGGCTCGGCCAGCATGAACCTAAAGTGGAAGAAGCATTTAGTTTCAGTCTATAAGTCTGTGAGGAATGTTTTGAGAGAGAGAAAACTGTGCTCAAGTTCAATTCTGTAAACCCATGTCGTTTTGGCTCATATAATACAAATCATCTTCCGCATGTTTATCTCTGAAAATTTTCTATTCTCTTGTCTGTGTATTTTTCTATTTCTATTTTCCTACTAAAGCGATTGTGAAAATTTCACTGGAGGTTGGTGCTCGAAAGTTCACTAAGAAGATTGTCGGAAGTTCACTTAGTTATTATTTCTTGGGAGGAATATGTTTGGTATCAAACTTATTATCTTGGGAGCATCATGCAAGGGATGGATGTGGATGACTTGGAGAGGTTGCTGCAACTTCATCTACATATTGTAAGTATCTCTTTTAATGTTCTCGTCAATATTACTTGACCTATTCCCTTCAAGGTTGTGTATTTTTGCATATGATTGTCGATCTTGATAGATGGATTTGATTAGTCTAATGTTGTAGAGTAGAGTAGGATTTATTTGTCTTTTTGTTGTCCATTGCATTGTAGGTATAGAGTGGTGCTGAAGAATTTGGAGATTAGGCTGAGATTGGAGGCAGCAAGGACGAACCAAAAAATAAGGTGAATCACACTTTCTTCCTTATCTTTCTCTTTCTGATTAGGTAGTTTAATTCAAAGGGATGTTAGTGTCCATTTGTATGTTTTTTTCTTGGTATTAGGGGTCTAGAATCCAAGAATATATTCACCTATCCGCAAGGGAATTTTCCTATAACAAAAATTGGTAACTCCATTGGGGAAGGAAATTGATTTGTCCTTCCTTGGATCGTCTCTACCTTTTTCCCACTTTTATATCATTTTTATTGTTTTTTATTGATCTATTTCCTTTCTCCCCTCTTCATTGACAATTTCACAAATTTCTGGGCATTATGGGTAAATTGTTTTGAGTTTCTAGGAAGGGTAGTGCTCCCTTGGAGTGTATATTAGAGCATTGATATGTAATCATAGCTCCCCTGTAGTGTTTATCAGAGTGCTACAACCCTCTATTCACTTGAAAACAAGAGTGTTGATCTTCTTTTTTGGTGATTTCTGCCCAATGTTTCCATGTCTATCTTGCAAACATTTTTTCCCAGAGTATGTACTTTATCTTACGTATTTGTTTTGGTTTCTTTTGTTTTGAATAAACTCGCTATTGATTTTAGTTTATATTTGAAATAAAAAATATATATATATCTTGCTTTTCTTTAGATAGGGGGCATCTTTTCATTTGAAGTAGCGAAATTACATGGTTTTTCACATATTTTGGTCTTGAATTAGTCTTGAATTGGTCTTGAATCCTTGCATTCGAAGTAGCGAAGTAGAGAAGTAGTGAATTGCATGGTTTTTGGAATTTGTGGGGGGCAAGAATCGTTTATTGGTGTACAATCTAGTTGTCTCCTTTCTTGAGGATCTTGATATCGATGAGTTTAACAAAATTTTGGGACATTGTGCATCTGGGAATGATAAACGTTTTCTCCTTCTCGTAATATAGCTTTCATCGAAGTGAAATATTTTCATTATCATTTCTTTGAATTGTTTAGAATCATTCAAAACATCATTTATTTTATCCCATTTTCCTCTTCAGTAACAACAACTTAATAAAATTTACATGTTAATTAAAATCATAGAATCTTTTTTCAACCTACATTAGATTAGTTGTAGGGATTTGGAATAGGTTGGAAACATAACTTTCCAAATATGTAAAAAAACATAGAATCTTGAGTTAGGGAGCGATGAAATCCATTTACTACATTTTTTCTTGGGAATCCCTTCTCACACAAGGGTCAATCATGAGTTCACATTAAGACTAGCAAAGTTACTAACCCTTCTTTGTTGGTCTTGGTGTAGTGGTTTCTCATATTATTGGGGGTCACTTGAGAAAACAACCTTGTTTTGGCCTTCTCAAGTCAGTTTCAGGCTCAGTTACCCTATCCTTGCACATATATCGGATTGTCGATTGTTTCCCCATGAATCATTGTTGTATTTGGTAACATTAGTGGCCTTTATTTAGGGTCAATACATGAGGTGATGATGAAGGGGAATGTATTCGTTGTACCTGGAATCAACTTTAGCCAAACTCATGAGGGGATCCTTGGAGGTTAAATTAACATTTATTGTGTGGAAGATTGCACTAAGGTGTAAGTATGTTAAGTAGGTTGTCAATGTAAGTTTTCAACATGCTCTATCTCATCCCCTTCTTACATTGTTCCCGCGACGTTTGATTTCATCACCAACTAGTGCATTCATTGTGAGAAGGCTTTGCTTGTTTTCTTGCTTCCTATATTTTTAGTGTGTGTTGTTTGTTTTCCCTAGAAGACTCTAGGTTAGATCTATGTTTAATGATGTCAGTTCCCATAATGACCAATGAAACAACCCTTGCTCCGAGGGAAACTTTTGTTTTTCCTTTTTATGGAAATGTTGGTCCTCCTTACATTACTACTTTGAGCCTTCCAAGTCTCACAATTGGGTTATTGGTATGGTTGTTTTCCACTTCGATAATCCTGAATGCAGTAAGTGATTCGGTTGTAATCACTCCCCCCCAAGAACATCAACCTCATGTTGATCCTTCACCTTCTTCACCATTAAGATCTTCTTCACCTTATTCACTTGCAAGGTCTTCTTCTGTTTCATCTTCTTCGTCGATCGAAATATCTGAAGTTATTAACCCAGTGAATAAGAAGAAGAAGAAAAATAAGAAAGGGTCCAAACTTCCAACCACTTCTAGACATGTTGGAGAACAACCAATTACTGTTAATCATGCTGGGAGTGTTGATGATGACAAGATCACCCAAACAACCCGTAAGCCCAAGTACCCTTGTAGGATTTGTAAGGGTAACCACTTTTTGAGGGATTTCCCTAGTCTCCCCAAGGTCTCATAAATGTTTTATTCCATGTCATCATCCCCTGCTAGACATTTTGGTGGCACCCCGTCAGCTAGTGAAATTAAGGTTGGTAAGAAGAAGCGAACTGGCAAATTTCCTGTTTTTTTATGTGAAGGTGACCATTACTCTCACCTTTTCCCTCGTATGGATGAGGCTTCTTATATTTTGGAAAATATTCAAATTTCAACTGGTTATCATAATATTTCTCCCAACCCATCATTAGTTGATGTAATGGTCAATCTGGTTCCATCCTTGGTCAGTCTAGTTGATCAGGTGGTTAATCTAGTTTAATCCTCGGTTGAACCACAAACCTAGGTAGTTGATCCAATTCCTCCATCAATCAAACCCACTCTTCATCTGAAAAGTGCCAAAGTGGTTGATCCATTTCTATCATTGATCGATCCCACTCCCCCCTTGAGGAGTGCCAAAGTGGTCAATCCAGTTTCGTCATCGATCGATCCCACTCCTCCCTTGAAGAGGGCCAAAGTGGTCGATCCGGTTTTTCCATCGATCGATCCCACTCCTCCCTTGAAGAGTGCAATGAAAGTAGTCGATCCGGTCCCGTCATCGGTCGATCCCACTCCTCATTCAAAGAATCAGGATGCCACTAAGGTCTATCTCGTTAATACTGATTCACCCAAACAAGGGGGCACTCCACCCATCTCGATGGCACCCCTTTCAAGAAATCAAATTATTTCTATTAATTGGACTCATTTGACAAAACCTCATCTTCCCTCTTACGTTCATTTCCAAATCACCTTGCAGGTTTGTGATAGGAATATGTTAGAAAAACAGGACCACAGAGCAATAAAATAAAACAAATGCGGAAACAAAACATAGAAGATACACAATACAAGAGAGACACAGATTTACGTGGTTCACCTAGTGTGGGCTACATCCACCAGAGAAATTGCCAGGTCCTTCCTTTATTATTATTCAACAAATGAAGGGATACAACCTACAGTAAAACCCACTGTAACTTCCTCTTCTGTCTCTCACAGTCTCCTCTCTCAAAATAAAATATTCGCCATCAAAACATAGCCGCAATACATTTCTTTCATAAAAGAGGGTTGTCTTCTAGGGAAAACACCCTAACATAATTTCTACCGTTAGATTTACGACCTTATAATGAATGGTCTAGATTTACAATGAAATTACAATATACTTTTACAAGGCAATTTTTCCTTCGAGGGCTTCACCCTCAAACCCCCGCTGGGGGCCCACTTGCCCCCAGACCCCCCAGCCGAGGGGATAGCCCCCCTGGACCTCACAGAGGGGGTACCCCCCCTCGGCACTCCCCCACGTGGAAGAGTGTACATACTTCTGGGGTGTAAATGCTTCATGGGGTATAAACACGGCTGAAAGTAAAAGACCTCTAAATCAAGAAGATAGTCAAGCTCCACAACCAACAATCTCCCACTTGGAGACTGATCTCAACAACTCCATTGTTGTTGTATATGCTGGACTCTGAACCTTCTTGGACCTGGAAAATT
>SNQJ01S0136792.1:12564-36715 GCA_010110895.2 Picea sitchensis
CAACAATACTACTAACAAGTGCCTCCAACCATGTACCAAGTATGTACTAATCATGTATCAACTACTCATCAACTATGACTCATCAAGATGTACCAACATCATCAACTATACACCTCATGTATGTGCCAACTCATCAACTACTTGTCTCAACCACGTACCCGACATGTACCTCAACCAAATTCCCTCATCAATTTCATCATTCAAAACTGATTTGTAACTCTATAATAGACTTGGTGTATATGATCACATACCTACAAACCTTCCTTAACTTTAACAACAAGAGACTAGCATTTTCATCAAACTTTTCTTTAGTCTCACATGACTAGTTTTGGATTAGTCAACATCCCTAACTTGAAATAATCATAACTTTGTACCTGTAATGAATAAATATCTAAAACTGATACACAATGTTATTCAGTGTGTTTTATACAATTCCTCCAAGTTTCACTACTTGGAACCTCTCAGAAAAGGAGTTATAGAAAAAATGGCATACCTTGTTGAATTTTGGCTTATTCTAGAGAGCGGCCTTGTAGAGAGTTCCCTACACGTAATTCTTGTTGAATCGATATGAAATTGTTAAAAAACATACTAAATATTTTAATCTAACCAACACATTTGGTATTACTGAATTTGGATCTGTTACGAATAAGTTATGATGTTTCTACCTGAAACACTTGTTTTAGACTAGTTTCAGGACTAGCCACAAACCCTATTTTCCACGGAGTGTAACTCCAAAAATAAAACAACCCACAAGATGAATATTTTACCATAGATACTTGGATATGTTTCCTCAATGGAATAGAAATTTCACGGTCTGAATCATTTTAGAAAAAAGTTATTGCGAAAATGGTGATATGACCTGTAAATAACATACCTTAGAAAGCATCATCAAAAGAATTTATGCGTCCTTGAATTCCGGTCTTCTTTTCTTCACCTTCCATCACAAATTCAGCTTAGATATATTTTGGTTACCTCAAAAACCTATATATATTCAATATTCTCAAGTGTGATATAAAATGAGAGAACCTTGCCTCTTATTTATACTCTCCAAGTAGCTTCCTTAAAAACATCTTCTAGGTCACTTGGTCGTAGGGGCGATGTGGAGTATCTTCGAGTGGGATTGAAGGGAAAAAATCCAAGTCAATCCAAGTGGATGGATACCATAAAGGTGAGGACACAATATCCTCACTTATTTACCAACTGATACCAGACTTTTGGTGGTCCAAAAGCTTCCAAGTGGGGAGGAATGATCCAGGAGGCTCCCCAAGTCCAGAAAATGCTCAAAAATGAAAGTTCTTGGAATCAAATGAAACCAATTCCATTGTGACCGTATCATCATGTGGATTCCGACCATATATTTACTTCCTCAAATGGACACCGTATGCGAGAGTTATCACACTCTAATTGTTTTCCCAAACAAGCAAAAAGTCAATAGGTCAACAGGAAAAAAGTGACGTCAACATGATGTCATTATGATGTCATCATGATGACGTGGAATTGAGACACATGGAATAAAAATAGTAGGTTGACTGGGTAGATGACAATGGTCTAATCCCCTTTCGATAAGTGGCACATTTTGTGGGAAAATGAAAAGGTGCCATGTGGCCCAGACGTGGGCTTCCACATGGCACCCCATCATTTTTTTGGTTGGATAAAATTTTTGGAGGCTAGAGGAATCAAACCCATGACCTCTAGCATAGGGGAACATGTTTGGGACAGGTCAGAATGTCAACACGCCAAAGGTGGGGCTTGTTATTACAAGCCCATTTAAAAATATTTAAAGTGTGTTAAATGTCAGAGCGGAGGCAAAAGGGGTCTAGGGCTTAGCCCAAGCCCATGGATTTATTGGCATATCCCACATAACCAAAGGCCCAGTGCTAATCCACTCCATAATTCAGCACAAATATTTGGGGTGGATTCATACACCTACCCGCCATATGACTCCGAGGTGGTAGACATAACCCAGGCGCAAATGTTGGGTCGAGGTCCTATCAAATATTACCATGTGACCTTTACTTGCAGGCTAAGGGACAATGCACAACCCTTAGGGGCTAGCGCTTGGCCTTTTATTTCCATTTGACCCTCTTTTGGAGTGCACACCCAGGCCCTTGGGGCTAATTTTGATTTTTGTTACAACAATGGTTTATTTGTCTATATTTTTGGCTCAAATTGGGTATTTTTGGAGATTTCTTGGCCATTTGGAGGGGGATTTAATCCCAAAAAGAGGCCAGATATTTGTGGGAATTTGGGCTTCCCCAAATGAGCCTAAAAACTATATAAACTAGGCTTATTGAGCTCGAGGGGTTACTTTTGTATGCAGGGAATGTAAAGAAGAGTTGGAGTTTTTGGCCCATTTCTCATGTTTTGAGGGGCATTTTGTCATGCTTTGAGAGGATTTTGTTGAGGCATGTGTGCATCTGCACAAGGAGTTCTTGTAAAGTAGATCACAAGCCTATTTTTAACAACAAGGATCCATTTTAAAGAGAACTTGAGCATTTGAAGATCAATAAAGAGGTCCTCCACTTGGAAGTAGGCCTGGAGACGTAGCCACATATTGGTGAACTCAGTTATCAAGTTATTGTTGTGTTTGTCTCATTATTATTTCTATTATATTATCTTATTTTTAACATGGTTATTGATGGTTTAAATCTTTAATCATTCACGAGCAGCTTATTAATGTCAATTTGTTATTAATTCCTTCCATTTTTGGATCAAAGAAATAAATCGGTTATATAGAACCATTGTGTGAGAAGAGGATTATGTCAACCCAAATGCAGATGGGGTACTCAGCTGGAGAAGAATCACATCATGTTCTTCCAACTCATATACATGGTCTATTCTTTCTCTCCACAATAAGGTGAGCAAGAATAGACCGTGCAGTAAGATGGGTTGGTACAGAGATAAGGGAACCTTCCAGTTTTCATGGCGTCAATTACTTAGAGGAATTTATGATGAAATATGAAGAGGAAGTGTTAGATAATCAAAGGCTCTTATCCCTAGATATTTCACTCAAGGCCATGCCTGCAAGATGGTGGGTTGCGCACAAAGAAACAATTCAAGACTGGTACCAATGTAAACAATTATTGCGCATTAGATTTGGCGCAAAACAGAGTAGAAATCAAATACATAGGTATTATGGAAAAGGAACACCAGTTGAACACTTAGAGAAGTGCATAACGTAGTGGAGGATGAATCCACCAAAGGAATGGCCTCATCACTTTATCCATACATTGGAAATAATTCCATGGAATTGGTATATAGACTAGGAGATGTGTAGAGGCACTACATAATGGACAATATTACAACAAAACTTTGTAGTAAATTTCTCATTCAAACATGAGAACCCCAACATTGATTCATCACTAAAGCAGATAATATGATTGATATTTATTGATGAACCAAAGTTTGAACTCATGACGGAATATCAACAATAGAATAGACAAAAAGTCAAATAACTACTTTCATGTTATCATGTTGAAGAGGAAGCACCAGATGATGATGATCCGCACAACATTCATATTACATAAATTGGAGGAGAAAGAGAGGTAGAAGGTCCATCTCTGGAGTCAGAAGTATTTTTTGAACCAATAAAAGTTAATAAAGTCAACATTGGGACAATTAACAATCCTAAAATGGCAAGTATTGGAGACTATTAGGATGAACAAATAATAGAAAGAGTAACATAGTTATTGTGCGAATACATTGGCCTATTCCCAATGACCTTTATAGAGATGAAAGGCATAGAAGGAGAGATAGGAGAGATGAAAACACCTCTCAAACTTGAGGCAATACCTTTTAAGAAGAGACCTTACAGACTGAATCCAGTATATAAGCAGAAAGTGAAAGAAAAAATTGACATAATGTTGGAAGTCGGTATCATAGAATCAGTAGAGGAATATGAATGGATAAGTCCTATGGTATTCTAAGAAAAGAGACAAGGGGGGGTAATTATTTTTGTGTATCTGAGGAAAATTAATGATGATTTATTACATGATCATTTTCCTACCCCTTTCACATATGAGGTCCTAGAGAATGTAGGAGGCCAAGAAGCATATTCATTTATAGATGGATTCCTAGGCCACCATCAGATTAAAATAACTCAAGAAGACATGTATAAGAATACTTTTTCTACAGAATGGGTATCCTACAAATATACAATCATTCCTTTTGGGATGAAGAATGAACCAACCATATTTTCAAGAGTAGTAATATCTTCTTTTAACAAATTCATACATCAATTTCTAGAAGTATATTTGGATGACTAGATTGTATATAGTTTGTTAAAAGATCATGTAGAAGTGTTAAGGCTAATGTTGGAAATATGCAGGCAATGTCAGATATCATTGAATATTAAGAAATGCATTTTTGGGACACCTTTTGGAATATTGTTGGGACATATAGTGTGTAAACAAGGTTTACTAGTGGATCCTGCTAAGATTGCAGTCATTGTAAACTTACTACCACCAAAGTCAGTGTGCAAATTGAAAAAAACATTGGGACATACATACTATTATAGGAAATTTATAAAAGGGAATGTGTAGATTATTGAGCCAATGGAAAAAAAGTTAAATAAGGATATCATATTTCAATGGAATGAGGATTTTCAACAAGGGTTGGACACCTTAAAAGAAAAGATGGTCACAACACCTATCCTAGTATTCCCAGATTGGGAAAAGACATTTCATGTGCATGTAGATGAATCAACCATAACACTTGGAGAAATTATGACGCAACCATGAGAAGGGAAATTAGACCATCATGTATCCTTTGCAAGACAGAAATTGTAAGAATCAGAGAAGAATTATAACACCACAAAAAGAGAAGGCCTAGCCATGGTGCATTTCAGAAGTTCAAGCACTATTTACTTGGTAAACACTTTAAGATGTTCAAATATCATTCTGCCCTCAAATATCTAGTCAACAAGACAGTGTTGGGGGGGAGCATCTGTAGATGGTTTTTTTTATTCCAAAAAATTTATTTCGAAGTGATAGTAAAACCAGGGAAGCTGAATGTAGGACTTGATCACTTGTCAAGGGTAACTATTGGAGAAGAACCTACCAACTTGGAAGAAAACTTCCCTGATGCGAAGTTGTTTTCAGTACAGGTAGTTGATGAATACTTTGCTAATATTATTGAATACTTAAGTACAAGGATTACACCACAATATTTTCGCACAACGTAGAAAACAAATCTAGTAGTCAAAGATGCAGACTATCAACTTACTGCAGGACATTTATATAAGATGGGCACATACAACATTTTTAGGAGGTGTCTACTAGAACATGAAAGGCCCATAATTTTGGTAGAATCTCATGAAGGTATAGATGGAGGACACTATGCAGGAAAAGCTACAACGCATAAGGTATTGCATGTAGGATTATGGTGGCCAATAGTACATAAATATTCCAAGGAATATTACCATAAATGTGATGTCTTTCATAGGGTTGGAAAACCCAACAGGAGAGATGAGATGCCTCTGAGAACACAAGTGAATCTGCAAGTATTTGACAAATGGGAAATAGATTTTGTTGGACCAACTAATCCACCAACAAGAAGGTCAGGAGCTAGGTATATCATTACTGTGACTGAATATTTAACAAGATGGGAAGAAAAAACACTAATCAAATACGGTAGTGCAGAGACAACAACACACTTCTTGTTTGAGCAAGTGATCACCAGATTTGGATGTCCAAAGATTTTGATGAGTGATGTAGCACTCCCTACCTCAACAGGTTCTGCGCGACCTCCTGGTCTTAGGATCATTCCTGAATTCTTCCTCGAGTAGAAGTGGCTCCCTCGGGTCCCTATCAGAATCCCAAAAATCCGATCCATAGGTCCTTCACAAAAACTCCACTAGCATAATAAATGTACTAGGCATGAGTCTTCACCTCCACAAGGCCACTAGACATGACCGCAACCCTTTCTGAAAAGGGATTTCAGGTTTCACAATTTTGGGAGTTATGATGTCGAGTTTCTTGACCCTTCGATTCCCCGAACTCTGAAATGCCAAAATGCCGAAATTCTGGTCTATGCGATTGCGTCCTCCGTGACCACAGCCCTTCTCCACATCCACGTCGTGTTTCACAACTTTGGGATATCTAACACCAAGCACCCCAGGTCCTTGTCCTCAGAACTTCCGGAAATCCAAACCCCAAACTGCCGAAATGTATGACCGTAGTCCCACTCCAACAATACGTCGCTTTCGGGACTTTGGGGTTTCCAACGCTGAAGTGCCCGGTTTCTTGTCCTCGGGATGGCCAAAAAGCTGAATTCTGAAATGCCGAAATTGTTGACCCTATTCCATAGCCCGACGCTATTCCTCCATCATTTTTCAAGTTTTTGTGTTTCGAGATTTCGCGATCCCAGCTGCAACAACTCCCTGCCCCTTCAAGCTCCCGGTATTCGAAATACCAAAGTACCAAACCCTGAAACACTGGTCTTCCGCTCCAAACTGGGATCAATGGCTCATAGCCTCTCCTAATCCGACGATTTGTGTCTTTTTTGGATTTCTTGGGTCAAGAGTTCCAAACTCTTACCCTTTACATTATCGATAGCCAAAATGTCAAAATCATCCTTTTGGGAATTTCCCTGAAACCTCGATCACTCGCCATGTGTCCTCCTGTTGGACGGTCACGATCCTTTCAGGATTTCATGGGTCAAGAGTCTCAATTCTTGTCCTTTGTATCTCCTGGTAGCCGAAATGCTGAAATAGGCCTTTCGTTCCCTCTTCACATACGAGGGTTAAACCTCGTGCAACTTCTCCTGGATCTGATGGCTATCGGTCCATGCGCCCAGATATGACGGCCTAGATCTCTTTCTTCTGTGCACTCTCCTTCTACTTGCCTGGACGTAGATTTAGCGGTCCATATCTCATTCTCTCCACCTGATCTAATGGCAGTTGTGCTCCCTCCTAAGCTTGCGCTTCTTCCTGAACTTCGAAGACTTCAAACGCTTCAAAGGTCTCAGCTTTTGCTCCTGCTATGAAGCATATATCCTCGGCTCCCGCCTGCGTTCTAAAGACGTTGTCCCTCCTGATATTTTCAAAATCTTACCCACCAAAGGGTGTCTTGACTTCTGTGATTCCTTGCAGCTATGACTCTGTGCACAAGGACACCTTTCCTCCTGAGCTTAGTCCTCTCTGAAACCTTGAAAGGTTTCTCGACTTCTACAATCTTTGTAGAGTCTTTTCACATAAAGGTGCTATCTGTCCTGAGCTTCAGGACTCTAGAATAAGTCATCTCTCGCTCCCACTCCTGCTGCCTAACGAGCCTTCAGACAACTATCTGTTTGTCAACACTTTACTCAGGTGTTGGCCTGGTGCATTCCTTGCACAGGTATTTATCCCCTTGAGCTTCAATTACTCAGGCCTCTAAGGTCTCTACCCCTTTCTCTCCTTGAAAGGATGGAAATGCCCTCTGGCAACTTCCTTCTCAAGCACTCCTTGCTAAGCTTGCATGGTGTTCAGTAACCCTGTGAAGGTCTTCCTCCTGACACTTCTTCTCCTTTCTGAACTCAACCAAGAGTTCTTTCTGTGCACACCTGCACCAACTCAATGCTCTCCTGGAAGATTTTTCCAGAATCCTCAGTGATTCTGTCTTCTTTCCGAACTCAAAATAGAGTTCTTCTCCTAATGCATCCTATGTAGTCGCTCAATGCCCTCTTGGAAGAGCCTTACCAAATTCTCATAAATTTTGTCTTCTCTATGCCTTCTATGCACCTGCTCAATGCCCTCCTGACAGAGCTTCTATAGAATCCCTCAATGATTATGGTTTGTCCTATGCTCTCTTCTGCATAGTCTTACCCCCAAGGTATTCAGAAACCTTGAGGATTCTCCTTGGGTCAGTGACTTTAGCTGGTGTGCCCTCTTGGCACGTCTTTTTCTAAATCCGCAGAATTCCAAAGTGCACTCTTTGCATAGGCTTACAGAACCCGCAATATTCTGTCAAGCAACCTCTTGCATGAAGCCTCAAAGAACCCAAACCTGGAATCAAAGAACTCACAGAAAGTAAATTCTATCTATCCCTGCAAATGCATACATAACATACATCTACAGCATATCATTAATGCATAAAGACATTTATTCATGAATTCATAAACATGTGGACAACAACATGCAGGAAAAACTACTCTATTTGTATTAATCAAGAATGCCTGATTACAATGTGTTCGAGGTCGGACTGCAACAGAGTCTCGGCTCTCTTCTCCCCTTATAAAAATATAACTTCTTCTCTCTACCCATCTCAGACTAACTCCTTCATATACAAAGGATCTTTTTACAAAAGGGGGCTCCTCGCATGCTTCCCTCCATCCTCACCATCTCTCATTAATTTACATTCAATTATATTGAATGGCTGTCTAGTCTAAATCGGATCTAGATTCCCATCAACACGTTAACCATTAAAGGAGACACTAACTACAGCCTACTCGAAGGCATGGCTTCATCTCTACCAGCCTCATGAACATTTAATACATTTTCAAAATTTGAAAACGAGAGGGTTGCACCTCTCTCCTTCTATTGGATGCGTGCTTGATGTGTTGGATGGCTGGCACATAGATGGCTTTGAGCGATGCTATTGCATCATACTCCTATGCTATGAAAAGTTCATGAGCTCCTACTCATGATCTTCCCAGCATTGTTGTTGAAATCCACCTGGATCCCAAATAGTTATTTGGAGTTGTCCATCCTCTCCATCGTTTCGTTGTTGCTTCTACATATGTCGCTCTGCTTCTATGGCAGGTTCTCCTCTTCTCAGCTTCCCTTTGCTAACCGCTTCTACTGATCGTATCATCTACTTTTTTATCTCCTCAATTATCATGTCCAGCTGCTCCAGTGGCTGGCTCTCCTTATGCAGTCTTTTCGGCTGCACTTCCTCCTTATCGGTGGGTAGATCATCATGATCCCCCATGTTGGTTTCCTCTTCTATGGCACTAGATGGCCACTCTGCTGTAGACTCCTCTTTTGCAGTTTTATCACTGAGTCTCTTATGATCTTCCTCTTCTGACAACTTTATTTTCATCTCTCCTACTGGCATATCTCCATCTTCCTCCAGATACTCCTCAGACTTGAATTCTCCTTCATCTTCCATTGCATGCCTCTGCACCGCATTTATCTTCTGTTCATCACCTTGGCTGAAATTTTTGAGCGATTCCTCATAATGCTCTTCTTCTAACATCTACATGACTTTCTACTCATGGAAGTCATCTACTGGCTCTGGATGGTTCAACTAATCCTCCAGCATCTCCAACGCCTTCTCCCATGGAGTGAGCATCTTATCTGCATGCTCTTCTTCTTCCCTTGCTATTAGCTTCAGTGCTGCAGCTGTCTCCCCTTCAGCTTCCTGGATGAAAATTTCGAGCCATTCTTCTAAATGCTCCTTTTCCTCTTCTTGGGTAGCCTCTGATATCTTCTCCATCTCTTTCTCCATGACAATCTCTACTCGTTGTCTATCTTCTGTTGCTACCTCGGCAACACACACTCTGGCCTCAACTGGGCTATATGGCAGGAATACATTTATCCCTCCAATCATCAGAATTCTCTTTTGATCTTCCTCTATCAGCTCCTTTCATTGATATGAACTCACCTCCAAGTTCATGAGACTTTCAGTCAGTCTCATCTACTCTCCCTTGCCCACCTGGCAACATGGGATTTTTTTGCTGCCCACCTAGCAGTCTATGAGATCAATCGATCCCATCTCCATCAGCACTCCTTGCTGACATGAACTCACTTCTGATCTCTCGAGACTTTCAGATAGTCTCACTTCTTTTCCCCTTCCCACCTAACAATTTGGGATTTCCTCCCTGCCCTCCTGGAAGTCTCTGAGATCTTCCAATGATCTCATCTCATTGCCCATATGGCAATTTGAAATTTCATTTCTGCCTTCCTGGCAGTTCACGAGATTCTCCAGCGATCTCTTCTCCTCATCATCACTGAGATTTTTCCCAGCTTCTGGTTCACACACATGAACCACTTCTTCTTCAACCCTAAGGTCTTCCACACACCTCAGCCATTCCTTCAACAACTTTCGCTACCTTCGGGCCAATAACTCCTTGACTGGCCATTTCACTTTTTTTTTCATGGGCCATTCATATACCCATCGTGGTTTTGCATCCTGCTGCATTCAAAATGAAAGCTCCTCCATCCTCACTCTTATCTCAGTGAGTTCTTTGTCCATATCAGCCTCGCTCTGTTGCTGGTGGTTCTTCTTTCCACCGCGTCCATGGCCTTCAACAACCATTTTCCTGTTTCTTTCTTCCCTTCTAGAAAACTTGTTGCTGTAACTCTGCAACTGTGAGTGCTTCCAACCTTTCCTTATAGTTGAACTGACTGTCTATTTGTTGCCGCGTCCTACAACAATATCTTCAATCCTCTTCATCTGAAATATACAGATGAAGTCCTGCTCTGATACCACAATTGATGCAACACTCCCTCCCTCAATAGGTTCTACTTGACCTCTCGGTCTTAGGATCATTCCTGAATTCTTCCTCGAGATGAAGTGGCTCCCTCGGGTCCCTATCGAAATCCCAAGAATCTGATCCATAGGTCCTTCACAAAAACTCCACCGGCACAAGCAATGTACCAAGAATGAGTCTTCACCTCCAAACGACCACCAGACATGACCACAACCCTTTCTAAAAAGGGATTTCGGGTTTCATGATTTCGAGAGTTCTGATGTTGAGTTTCTTGAACCTTTGATTCCCCAAACTCTGAAATGTTGAAATGCCGAAATTACGGTCTATGCGATTGCGTTCACCATGACCATAAACCTTCTCCACATCTATGTCGCATTTCACAAATTTGGGATTTATAACACCAAGCGACCCAACTCCTTTTCCTAGGAACTTTCGGAAAGCCGAAACCCAAACTGTCAAAATGTATGACCGTAGTCCCACTCCAACAATACATTGCTTTCGGGACTTCGAGGTTTCCAACGACGAAGTGCCCAGATTCCTGTCCTCGAGATGGCTGAAAAGATGAATTCCAAAATGTCGAAATGACTGACCCTATTATGTAGCCCGATGCTATTCCTCCATCTATTTTTGGGTTTTCGCGTTTTGAGATTTCGTGATCCTGGCTGCAACAACTCCCTGCCCCTTCGAGCTCTCGGTATCTGAAATACCGAAGTACCGAACCCCAAAACATTGGTCTTCTTCTCCAAACTATGATCAATGGCTCATAGCCTCTCTTGATCCGACGACTTGAGTCTTTTCAGGATTTCACGGGTCAAGAGTTCCAAACTCTTACCCTTTGTATTCCCGGTAGCCGAAATGCCAAAATCCTCCTTTCGAGAATTTCCTCAAAACCTCGATCGCTCACCATGTGTCCTCCTATTGGACGGTCATGATCCTTTCAGGATTTCATGGGTCAAGAATCCTGACTCTTGTCCTTTTTATCTCCCGATAGCTGAAATGTCAAAATAGGCCTTTCGTTCCCTCTTCACATATGAAGGTTAAACCTCATGCATCTTCTCCTGGATCCGATGGCTATCGGTCCATGCACCCAGATCTGATGGCCCAGATCTCTTTCTCTTACGCACTCTCCTCCTGCTTTCCTAGACGTAGATTCAACAGTCCAGATCTCGTTCTCTCCATCTGATCTAATGGAAATTGTGCTCCCTCCTAAGCTTGTGCTTCTTCCTAAACTTGTAAGACATCAAACGCTTCAAAGGTATCAGCCTTTACTCCTGCTGTGAAGCCTGTATCCTTGGCTCCTGTCTGCATTCTAAGGAAGTTGTCCCTCCTGAGATTTTCAAACTCTTACCCACCAAAGGGTGTCTCGACTTCTGTGATTCCTTGTAGCTATGGCTCTATGCGCAAGGGAACCTTTCCTCTTGAGCTTAGTCCTCTCTGAAACCTTGAAATTTTTCTCAACTTCTGCACTCTTTGCAGAGTCTTTGCACACAAGGGTGCTATCTGTCCTGAGCTTTGGGAATTTATAACAAGTCCTCTCTCACTCCCACTCTTGTTGCCTAACGATCCTTCTGACATATGTTTGACTATCAACACTTTACTCAGGTGTTGGCCTAGTGCATTCCTTGCATAGTTATTTATCCCCTTGAGCTTCAATTGCTTAGTTCTTTAAGGTCTCTACCCCTTTCTCTCCTTGAAAGGATGGAAATTCCCTATGGAAACTTCCTTCTCAAGCACTCCTTGTTGAGCCTGCAGGGTGTTCAATAACCCTGTGAAGGTCTTCCTCCTGACACTTCTTCTCCTTTCTGAACTCAACCAAGAGTTCTTTCTGTGCACACCTGCACCAACTCAATGCCCTCCTGACAGAGTTTTCCAGAATCCTCAGTAATTTTGTCTTCTTGCTGAACTCGAAATAGAGTTCTTCTCCTAATGAATCTTGTGCAGTCCCTCAATTCCCTCTTGGTAGAGCCTTACTGAATTATCATAAATTATATATTCTCTGTGCCTTCTATGGGCCTGCTCAATGCCCTCCTGGTAGAGCTTCTACATAATCCCTCAATAATTCTGGTCTATTCTATGCTCTCTTCTGCACAGTCTTACCTCCAAGGTAGTCAACAACCTTGAGGATTCTCCTTGAATCAGTGACTTTAGCTGGTACACCCTCCTGGCATGTCTTTGTTTGAATCTGCAGAATTCAGAAGTGCACTCCTTGCACAGGCTTACAGAACCTGCAGTATTTTGTCGTGCAACCTCTTGCATGAAGGATCAAAGAACCCAAATCCAGAATCAAAGAACTCACAGACAATAAATTCTATATATCCCTGCAAATGAATACCTAATATACATATACAACATATCATCAATGCATAAAGACATTCATTCATGAATTCATAAACATGTGGACAACAACATGCAGGAAAAACTGCTTTGTTTGTATTAATTAAGAATGCCTTATTACAATGTGTTCGAACTTGGACTGCAACAGAGTCTTGGCTCTCTTCTCCCCTTCTAAAACTCTAACTTCTTCTCTCTACCCAGCTCATACTAACTCCTTCGGATACAAAGTATCTTTTTACAAAAGGGGGCTCCTCGAGCGCTTCCCTCCATCCTCACCAACTCTCATTAATTTACTTTCAATTATATTGAATAGTTTTCTAGTCTAAATTGGATCTAGATTCCCATAAACACATCAGCCATTAAATACGACACTAACTATAGCTTGCTGGAAGGCACAACTTCGACTCTACCAGCCTTACGAACATTTAATACATTTTCAAAATTTGAAAACGAGAGGGTTGTGCCTCTCTCCTTCCATTGGATGTGTGCTTGATGTGTTGGATGGATGGCACATGTGTTGGATGGATGGCACATAGCTGGCTTGGAGCGATGCTCTTGCATAAATGAGTGACCAAGGAACTAAATTTATCAACAATGCCATCAGGACTATGAATGAGGAGTTTTAAGTCTATCACTAGAAGAGTACACCATACCATCCTCAGGCTAATGGAACAGTATAAGCTTTCAATAAGATATTGGAAAATTCTTTGACTAAGATCTGCAATGTCAACAAGGATGATTGGGACTTGACAATTACAACAATACCATGGGAATATAGGACCACATGTAATGATTTTAAAAGAAAGACACGATTCAAGTTGGTGTATGGGTAGGAAGCAGTGGTGCCATTATAATTTCTGGTAACCAGTCTATGTGGAGCAACAATTACCAACATGGCAGAAAGAGGCATAGTAAATGAAAGGATAAATCAACTAATGGAGATGGAAGAGGAAAATATTTTGGCAGGATTTCACCAGGAAGTGAAGAAAGCAAGAGACAAATCCTGGCATGACATACATATTAAAAAGAAGAGTTTTAAGGAGGGATACTTAGTCGTGCTATATGACAGTAAATTTTTCCAACATCCTGGTAATTTTAGAATGCATTGGTTAGGACCATATGAGGTAAATATTGTCACATATGGGGGATATTTGCAGCTAAAGGATTTGGGAGGAACATAACTCAAAGGAATGATCAACGATAATCGACTGAAACTATACAGGGATAGTCGACCTCTCAACCCTTAAAAAATTTACAACGTAGTGGGAAAAGGAATGTATATAGTGTACTATAGTAGAAGTTAAGACAGAAAAAGGATAAAAATAAATAAAAAGGAGAAATAGGAGAAAAAAGGAATACAAAAATAGAAAAAGGAAGAAAAAATAACAAAAGATGCAGAAGGTGACTATGCCATAAGAAGGAACAGAAAAAGTTGTGTACAATAATTACCGCGACAAACATCAGAAGACAGTGCACAAGAAAAATTAAAATCAGTGCAAATTCACACAAAAAGTGGAAAATGATTATGATCGGGTCTATACAAGGCAAAATGAACATGTTTATTCCACACTTAGTGATTTTTTATCATAGGATGAGAAACATAGCGTGTTCCCTATAATTTTATGCAGAAGCAACTAAGTGTGTGAATTTGAAATAGGATGATCCCACCAAAGTTCGGCATGCCAGGCCATTACATCCGGGTTACTCGGTAGGGTCAGAGGTGCAAGGAAAGAATGAGACATATCAAAAACATGGTCGAGCTAGAATATGTAACCACCTTGGACACAAAATCAATTATCCCGACACGGGTTGAGGAAGAAACGTTGATAGTGCAGCAAGGGAAAATAAGGTAGATCTCCAGGGCTCAGAACAATATTTTGAACCCTAACCCTGAGACCCATGCAAATCCTGACGAAAAAATGGGACCATGAAAGTCCCATGAAAACGAGGAAGTGTTGGTTGAATATATCATTGATCGATCGGAGTTTGAAAGGGAAGAAGAGGACGTAAACCTCGCAGAAGCAAGCCCATCGACTGTGGAGTTGTTACGAGAAAAATCACTCTACGGCATGGGGTAAACCACAGCAGATGAAAATAACTGCAAAAATCAACTCTAATCTCAAGTATGATATACAAACAAACATGGTAACAAGACAAGATAAATAGCCTACCTTATCCAGACGTTCGATGAATTCCACCATTGAGCACTTGACTCAAAGCAATATACATGCAACTTTTCCTCAACAACCAAGATATGCAATCATATGGTGATAATATATGAAGTTAGCACATATAATATAATAATACATCGATATTCATAACAAATATGCCCATGGAATAACAATTCAAATATTTGCAAGACATTAATTGGACGAGAAAAGTGTATTTCTATTAAAATGTAATCAACAGAAGTGTATGAATGACAAACTTTCGTGTCGGCACGTTTGGAACTAAGAAACTAAGTCCCTTTTGGTTGGGCCTCCACCACTTCAATCCTCCACCAAAGGAAATCTCATATAAGAGAGACATTGAGGTTCTCCATCAAATAGGGAAGAGATTGGGGGTTGAACAATGTGTTCAAACTTAAAAGGACAAAGGGATGCATACTCAATATGAACTGAATAATTTCTCCAGAGTAAATTTTCTCTCAAAGTTGAATTCTTCTCCTCTTCTCCACAGCTTGGATATGGCCCATTTATAGCCTTCAAATGGAACTGAAGGGCCCAGTCAGAGCATTTTTAGTATATGGAAGGTCAAGGATCATGGATCTCGTGACGTGACATGGAAACCTGAAACCATTTTTTAATTTTGAGCACAAAACCCGATGTACGTAGGCTGTATTGGTGGAACTTGCGTATATGCATGTTGTATAGCTGTTAGAGCATATATATGTGGAAAACTGCAATTTTTATCTCTGGTAACTGCAAAAGGGGACTTCAAGTCTACATAGAGAAATGGAAAAGGCCTTCTGAGTAAGTTGCATGGGGTGAGGCAAATATTGCTATAACATATGCCCCCTAATGTGTGAGGTCATAGGAGTATCAATGATGGTCAAAATACATTATAATCCCCAGAAGTGGAGTAATGGAGAACATAAAATAGAGACGCCAGATGCCATGGATATTACACTCCCCTATCTCCCAGAAGCAATCATTACTATGGATGATATGCTGGGAAGGGTACCTAAGCTAAGGTACACAGACCATGATGTGTGCGACATGACCAAATTCCCAGAGTTGGTCGAGGAGATTTATTTAATAAACACAGGGGAAATTGGACCCCTAGGTAAACCTATAATGGAGCCCACGTAGTGGATAACTGGGTTGTATAACTTGGGAATTTTGAACCTATTGGATATATCGCATTTCGGACATGGTAAGAATGTCAGGCTCTGTGTCAAACAACTAGTTTCCCGCGTACAAGGAGGAATCATTTGGATGGATAGGATGGTACAGATAGATGTGGCATTGATTTCCAAGATCACAGGACTCCCTACAATCGACGCACAACCAAAAGAATATTTGGATAACAAGGTGCGTGAGAAAGAAATCATAGAGATGGTCAAAGCGCAGTTTGACACCAATTGGGGCAATAAAGGCAAGCTTCTCTAAGAATCCTATGGATTGTAAAATTTTGAGGAAATGTCGCAAATAAGAAGCACCAGCAGGCGTTATTGCAATATTCATGCAATGCGCAAAGGGGGTCATGTTTAGATGGGCACCATACTTGCCAAACAAGTTCTTAATAAACTGTAGAGATGCGCAGGACAATGGAACTGAGTTCTATTACTCCTGGTTGATCATTCTAATAGGATTGGCAGAATGGAAGGAGCTAAAATTATCATCATTCTTGGATAGGATGGGGAAATTCTATGTGGCCAGATACGGGTCCCTTTGGCAGGCCAAGGACAACAAAACACAACAGGAAAACAACATTGTTTTTGCAATGCAGCGAGAAGAGATAAAACAACGCATAACGAATGTGTGGTGCATACCTATGGAGTTATTCCAAGAGACTAATGGGATAACCAAGTTAAATCCATCCAGACATCACATGTGGATCCAAGCAGCAAGGGATCCAAATAAGTCATGGCTAGAGATGTAGTGTTGCATAACCAAAGAGGAAGTGGACTAGAAAATTTAAGATTGTCTTTCTTAGTGGCAACTACGAGTAACAAAACCAGCCATGAGGACAGACATGATTAAATCCTCTAGGCCTAAGGACAAGGCTAAACCAGGCTCTTCAACGAGAACAAGAAGCTCGACTGGTAATACTAGAATGGTTACAGCACATAATCAATCAACCGGGAGAAACGTAGTACCAAAACAACCAAGGAGGAAAACAACAACAACAAGGATAGGAAGACAACCACAGAATGGGAAGAATGATACTTCACAGGATGGAGAAGAAAGAACCGAGGGTACAACAATTGGGGTGAAACCCTCATAGACAGTAAGGAATCTCTCGTAGAAAAAATAGGTGCACAAGAATAGGAAATATGACACAGAGGACCCAGACATCATCCTGATAGAGGATGTTGCAGAGCTAGCCATGAAAAAGGTCCAAGATAGCAGCAAAGAAGTGGTCTGAATTATAGAATCACAACAGGAGGAGACCATTTCCAAAATCATACAGGTCCATGAGAATATACAACAACTATGGAGATAATAAGGATCACAGGCCACAACGGAGCAACATGAAAAGACAAAGTGGCCACCTTCGTAAAAAGGAGAGGAGACAGTGTAGTTCATAGTCCATGGCAAGGAGACATTTACAGTAATGCGTCAAATGATCAGATTCAATTAGGAGACTGTGCAGAAACCCCTGGAGGAGGTGGAACAGGTGGAAATGGTCATGGAACAAATACCCACCTAGGAACTATACATACTCCAGGCTAGTGTCATGCATGAAGTACAGTCTAGGGCCTGCGTGAATGCAACAAACATGGAGGTGAGTAGAGGAGTCGTTGAAATGATTCAAATCACATGTGACCAACTGATCGTGGATAAGGAGGTGGATAAAGAGAGCATAGATAAATTAGAATAGGTATTAACAATGGTTTATGATCGCATCCTAGATAGCACGCAAGAACCGTAGAGAAGGACAAAGGAGAAGATCAACCTGATCTCGCAAACAATTGACCAATAAAAAAAAGAAATTAAGGAGCTCAAGGAAAGGCTCAACCCTAATACTCCTCCTGAGCTCTAGGAATATAGGGAACAACAATATGCACTCCAAATTGTGGAGATGGAGAAAGAATCCATGGAAATAGAGGAGTTGTTCGATAGAACAACGCAAATATGGAATATACTCAAATAAGATGAAAAGTTACAACAGTGGGACCATGAAGAGGAAAGAGTGAGCATTGTCATACAAGAGCTCAAGAAACGAAAAAAAACAATGAGAATCACGGAGCACTTGAAAGGCACACAAGAAATGAAGACTTTACAGATATAATTGAAAATAGCGCAAACACAGAAGAAAGAAAGACAAGCTGAATTAGAACCCCTCCAAGAACAAGAAGCATAGATGATGGCACAGGTTGAGGAAGAGAAGACAAGTAGAGCATAGGCTCAAGCAGAGAGCACAACATTAATGAAAGAGGAGATAAGAGCGCAAGCAATAGAGGTGCTAACAAGCAAAGTTGCACACATGAGAGACAAAGGAAAGGAACTAGCAGAAAAGTTCCACAGCCTGGACATGGTAGTTCAAGGAGCGTGCACCACCTAAGTGGCTCGGGATGAGCCACATGTCAGTTTTGGGGGCTTGTTAGGCACAGGCCTATTTTGAGAAGAAAGGTTATTTTGCATGCAAACATATTTTTGGAGAAAAGGTCTATTTTGGGAAAGACCTAATTTTGGAAAGAAGACCTATTTTTTAAACCCACACAATCGATGGAAAGAAAGAAGCATGCATAAAAGAAGGAAAAGAAACATGCAAAGAGGGAAAGCAATGTGATGCACATGAAGGAAAGCCTAACTAGGGATAGGGTTTGTGATAAATATTGTAACAGTTATAAGCCCGAAAAATAGTATGAATAAAAACCTAGGAGGTCTATATTAGGGGTTGAGTTGTTGTTTAGTGGTTGTAAGTTCATAGTTGTTGAATAATTGGAAGTCTAAAGTGATATCAAAGAGTTAAGTAAGCTAGATTTTGAGATTTAGGTCATAGGTTGAGGAGCCTGGTGTGATCTAGTCTGCCTCAATGAGGTTCCTTAACCTCTTCATGAATGTATGATGGAGGATGTAATGCGCGCAATGACATATTTTGCAGTAGACTAAATAAAGAGCAGAGAAGCCAAATATTTGTTGACGTAGCCCAAGAGGGGCTGAACCACGGTAAAACATGTGTTATATGTGATGTTTCTTGCATGTTTACTTTCTGTCAATGATTAGTTTATGAATGAATGGTTAAGATATATATATTAGAATGCATGCATGGGCCTAAAAGATGAATTAATCCTAAGTATAGTTGAATGAATAACATGATGAATGTATGAAGAAGGAAGAATAAACTCTCAGGTCCCCACTCATACCTAGAATGCAAGCACTTGAGCATTGTAGTCACCCATAAAGCTATCTCGGGTGACATTGCACAATGCACTATGTTGCCCTCTAGTTCACTAGGAGGCCCGATAGTTTAAGAGTATTTTGTTGGAACCCTGTATAGATCTAGACCTGGGTCAGACCAACAAATGAATGAGAGAATTAACCTAACAACCTCTCTTCCTTTTATTTTTTTCAATGTTCAATTACTTCAAGGGATTTTTGTAAGATTTTATATGAGTAGATTCTACAGGAAAATCAGTGCCCTCTCGAATGAAACCCCATTTTGTAATAGGAGGGAAAATAAGTATGTTACGAGATGTGTTTTGAACTTGTTGGAACTCCTATGTAGACTTTTGTTGTATAGTTCAACTGCGACACCTTTATAATACAATTTAATTGTTTCTATAAAAAAATATGCACATCTCACTAAATAATAATAATCAAATTGTTTAAGGTCACAACCAATCCAGACACCAAATTGTTCTATCATACCCTCTTGTTTCTGAGACAAGTGACCCCGCCCAAGATGATTTGACTGCTAAAGTCTACAATGATGTACATACTGTACCTCCCTATGGATTTGAACATGTGACCTCTTAGGAGGAAACACATATTCTTAACTATTAGACCCACTCAAATTGTACTACAACAAGATAATTAACTAGAGTATTGATTTTCATTCATTTATGAAAATGCCATAAAGTTATTCATTAGAAATTCAATAACATTAGTCATTTCATAAGTTAAGAAGTTGATCATGTACTTGTATGGGTTCACCTTTGAATGTCAAGTTTGATCCCTTATGTCATATCAACACTCACACCAAGGATTCACTTACAAACCAACATAGATCCATGTTAAACCCCTATGAAATACACACACAGAGGGATCCCAATTTCTTAAGTTGTATTTTTTTTATTAGTTCATTTCATTTCATTTTTCATTTTTTTATTATTGTTTCTTTTTTAATCAAATCAACTTTATTTATTATTTCATATCATTTTTTATTATTGTTATTTTTAATTAAGCTTACTGTATTTGTATTAATTAAACATATTTTGATAGTTTAGGTTTATGTGGTGGGAGTTTTGTTCAGAAATATTCCGAAGAATCACAATATTCTCTATTGCTTAAGTTTCGGATCCACAACAGAATCCATCTTCGGGACAATAAACCTTACTAAAATCCTATAATATTTGTTACCATTATTAAATTAATTCTAATTTAAACCCAAACTAGCAAAAAACATTAATAATAATATTAATATTACCACTAATGAAAATATAATTAATCCTAATTTTAACCTAAAACTAGCATATAACATTAATTATAATATTAATATCAATTGGATTATAAAATTAAATTAAAAATAATAATATTCATATTACCATTAATAAAAATATAATTAATCCTAATTTTAACTTAAAAACTAGCATATAACATTAATTATAATATTAATATCAACTGGATTATAAAATTAAATTAATTTTTTTTATCTTACCTCTCGTCATAATTCACCACTTAATATATTAATTAATAATAAATTTTTAATTTCTTCACTTTGTTTTGAACATTATAAGATATAATTTATTATTAAATATTTTAGCAAACCCTAGGTTTTTCACTTAGTGGACTTTTAGATTTTCCTCCACTCCACCTATTTTTCCTCAAGCTTTTATGTGCTGAAGATGAATCTTGTTGTGGATCCGAAACCTGACAAGCAATAGAAAATATTGTGATTCTTCCTAATATTTCTTAAATAAATATATTTTATTTATATCATTTATTTAATCTTTAAATAGTGCATACTTTAATAAAGTTAAATATCATTTATTTAATCTTTAAGTAGTGCATACTTTATTCATATTAATAAAATTGTATTTAATTTACCTATAAATATAATAAAATATCATTTATTTAATCTTTTAGCATTGCATAATTGAGTCATATTAATAGAATTGTGTTTAATTTATCTATAAATATAATAAAATATGGTTTATTTAATCTTTTAGCATTGCACAATTGAGTCATATTAATAGAATTGTGTTTAATTTATCTATAAATATAATTTATTATTTATTTGATCTTTGAGAAGTGCATAACTTATTGATATTCATATACACAATTGATACTGCATGATTCATATTAATAGAATTGTGTTTAATTTACATATAAATATAATTAAATATAATTTATTTAATCTTTCAGTAGTGCACAACTTATTGATATCTATATAATTGTATTTTAAAAAAATAAATGTTGCATGGTAGCCTAGTTTCTGTCAGGCTGGACGCAAAGTAAATGCATGGGTAGCAAGTTGCAGTACACTTGGTATTCCTGAATTAGTTTTATTTGAAATTTATCAAAATTTATTAATGTTTGGTACATAACCAATGCAACCCAACAATTACAAAGTGGCATGTAGGCGAAGTCGCGGGTTCATTTTATTTAATAGTTATGTCATATACAGTTTGCAGTGAACAATTCCTTCATATACATGAGACTGAGTAATTTATACAATATTATAACATTGTATGAAGATTTTGATGTTGAGGGTGTTCGGTGATATACTTTTTGCACCAAATAGTTCCGTGATATACATTTAACAATTCCATCATATACATGAGACAGTAATTTATAGAATATTATAACATTGTATGAACTGAGCTACCCTGAGGGGAAACCATCTCAGCCAGTCGAACCGCTTCATAACTGAAGTGTAGACTGTTACTAACGCAAAAAGAGTTCAAAACTGTGGCCCGTAAGGGTGGTCGTTACAACTAAGGAAAGTGTAGACAGCATAACTATAGTAACCATGGACAAATGCATGAAAGGTCGACATGAAGATGAAAAAATAACAGAGCAAAACAATAGACAAATCACCGGTATGGGCTGTAGTGCCGCGACGGGACCATGCAGAAGGCAGAAAATGTCGTGTCGCCAGCAGGAGGCGGCTCCTCATTGACTAGTGTCTGGTTCAGTTGCATGGTGTCGTCCGTTTGTGATGGCACATGGTCTTTCTTTTGCTCCAGTGCCAACACTGGTGCGGAGGTTGATTCTAGTTGGGTTGTTGTTGCTTGGCCTGCCTCTGGTGGGAGGTGATGAGCATCATGTAACGCGGAGAGGAATTGCAGATGTTGAGAGGATTTGTTTTCTAGGGCCTCTAGGTGGAACCGGAGGTTGTCCATGTTCCGATGCAGGTCGAACACCAAGCTCTGCACCAAGGTCAGGGACGTAGCAAGGGGCGGGAGAGATGCGGGAATTTGAGTGGACTGTGTCAGGGATGAGGAGGAGGTGGTTGAAGAGGAGTAGGATAATAGTGAGGGAGTAGGCGAGGGATGGATGACCAGGTGGGGCCAGTTTGGCTGGTAGTCCGACCCGCGTTTCAACTTCCCTCGTAGCCAAGGCATATTCGGGACAGTGGGAGAGAGAAAATGTGCTAGCAACAGAGTAGGAGAGGAAACAATAAGAGCAGGGAAAGGCTGGGCAGGAGGTAGACCTTTGAGAAGAAAAACCAGGAAAGAATGAGCCATCTGAAGCTAGTGGAGCAATTGAAATAGGCCGGGGAGCTGGTGAGTTTGTATAAATGGTCGCACGCGCAGAGTAAATGCCCAGTGAGTTCCGTTGAAAGGATGTGATAGTAGAGCAGGGCGCACTCATATTAATGGCACACTGCCTCGAGCAAGCTGAAGTTAAAGTCAGGAGACACATGGTCAGGGAGTTGAAGTACATGGGTACGTGGGCAAAAAGAGGAAAAAATAGTTTCACGATATACAAAGTGACAACCGGATTTGCAGACTATTAGAATTTTAAGGGCATCCTATACAAAATAGTATTCTTAACATATGTTTTGCATACGGTTGTGGACAAAAAACACAAAAAAAATAGTAGTAACGTTTGTTACCTAGGTTCCTGGAGAAGTGTTTGGTGCAGAATTGACATGGGTTTTTGGGTTGTCGGGGTGTTGGACTAAAAATTGGGCCTCTTTTGTTTCGTGGTCTAAAAATAGCACGGACAATTCTGCGATATACAAATTGACAAGCATTTCTGTGTATTATTTGAATTTTTGGATCGCGGGTTCTGGGGTTGCCATGCTAAAAATCGGGCTTTGGTTGTTACTCAAATAAGTTTTCCTTTTTACATATGTTGGTGGACAAAAAAAGAAAAAACAATAGTATTGACATCTGTTACATAGGGTGGTGAGCATATGTATGAAAACAATGGAGTTCCCGAATTAGTTTTCTTAAAAAGAGCGGGTTCTTGACTTAGCTATTTTTTGGATCATGGGTTGTCAGGCTGGGGACATATTGTTCCGTGGTCTACAAATAGCACCTAGACTTCCGTGATATACAAATTGACAAGCAGTTTTGCGGACTAGTTGAATTTTTGGATCGCAGTTTCTCGGGCTGGCGGGCTGGAAATCAGGCTTCTTTTGTTCTGTGGCCTACAAAAATAAAATATGTGATTTGATGAAGTAGATATATAGAGCATGCACGGAATATTCATTCCGAGTTTTCGAGGTTGTGGGCTGAAAATTGTGCTTGTATACAAATTGAGAAGTTGTTTTGCAGATTATTTGAAATTTATGGATCATGGGTTGTCAGACTGGTGGGCTGCAAATTGGGCATTTGTTGTTCCTTGGTCTACAAATAGCACCTAGAGTTCCTCGATATACATATTGACAGTCGTACTTGCGGATTACTTGAAGTTGAAGTCGCTCGTGTCGAATAAGCAAATTGAAATAATAAATTGAATAACTTATTTTTTTATCGATAAAATAATTTATAATTAACTAAACCAAGTTTAGCATTCCTGAAATCAGTTTTCCTTTTTACATATGCTGGTGGACAAAAAAAGAA
>SNQJ01S0136795.1:6868-17119 GCA_010110895.2 Picea sitchensis
AAATTTGGCTAATGGAAGCTTGTTCCCCCAAATTTCGGGGGCTAAATATAATTTGTTTTCCTCTATCCCTCCTAAAAACATGGGCTAACCCTGTACACGATTTTTACCTTAAAATAAATTACGGGATGATAAAATAAGTTTAAAAAAATCACTCTAATACAAAAAATTCATCCAATAAAAAATTAGAGGCCCCTTAATTTCGCCCATGGGCGAAATTTCGCCCCTAAAATCATCTATGGTGCATGTATACATTGATTATGGAATTGTATGGACTCCTTCAAGAAAGTTCAAATTCAAGTGCAGATGAAGTTCAAGAGGAGCTCACAAGGTCTCTTCATTTTCTCTGCGATAGTGCAACTAATCATGCTTCCAGTGAGTTGCGACTATACTCCAAAACTATGACCCAAATCTAAGCTTCGTACCATAATGGTGTAATACTTTGGTCCTTGAGTATGGCTCACCACTACCTCAACAGTACAAAATATATCAAGATGCATAAACTCTCCCAAGAAAATGCCATTGTAGGCTACAAAAGCAATATGAATGGTGGTATGTTCAATTTATGTCAGTGACAAACATGGTGAACACGACTTTGACTTGTCAAAGCAGATCATTATCCCAAACAGATTCTTATTACGAGCACAACTTCCAGGAAGTCTTACAAAATATTGGTTGTTTAAAATTTTGTAGAGAGGAGATGTAACGCAGTGGGGTTACCAGCGACAAGGAGAGACTTTCTCTCAGATCTGATAGGAATTCCAATTATAAGGTTTAGGGTTATGTAGAGGAGGGAGACCACCTTTATTTCACAACCATATTCACCATGTTAAGAGATTTTTCATTTGTTGTCTGCTTCGTACGAGCCTTGTTTAGTTGCGATTAACAATAAGCAAGGTAGAAAACGATATGAGAAGACAATTCATGCACCAGAGAAGAATAAAATCTGAAACGAGGCGTATTCAGAGATGGTTCGACCATTAGACTGCAATGTTGTTTATTGTTCTGCGATATGGTCTCTCTTCAAATGTGTTGCTCCTCACTCCCTCAAATTTTGGGTCCAAGGTTTTAAATTATGACCGGGTTCTTCTTCTTGAGTTCAAAGCAATCTGCAATCGTGTGGAGCGAAACCTAGATTTCAGGTAGGCGGAGCGACCTAAAACTGTGTGAGATTGATGATGGTTCAATCGTTGATCCCTTGAACGAAGGAGTTGTTGCTCTAATGATGGGCGATATGAACCTCTATGACCAAAGAACAAATGTGGAGTAGGCACACACAAGGCATCTGAAGGTCCAGAGAAGCACACTTTAGGAAAAAGAGGTGAAGCCAAAACACAGGTTGCATAGGCAGATGAGACAATGATTCTTGGTGAAAATATCATGTGCTTCAAATGGAGCAAGGTGAGAATTTAATGTTCCAGAGAGTGTTAGTTAAACTTGAAAAGAAGTTAGAAGAAGAGTCTAAGCAAAGGAAAAAAGTTTTTCAGGTTAAATGTAAACTTCAAGGCAAGTGTTGCAATCTGGTCATAGATGGTGGAAGCACAGAAAATTTGGTGTCCAAGGAAGTCATGCAGAAATTATAATTAAAAGGTATTCCCCTTCCAAATCTGTATCGGGTTTCAAGGTTATCATGGTTAAAAAAGGACAACAAGTGACTATGATGGAACAATGCTTGTTAAATTTTGAGATTGGAAATTTTAGTGAGCAGATCTTATGTGATGTGGTAGAGATGGATGCATGCCATGTACTACTCAAAAGACCATGGTTGTTTGATAGGAAATTTTTCCATGATAGTAGAGAGAATACTTATGAATTCACAAAGGTTGGGCAACCATACAGATTGGAACCAATGCTAGAAAATGCAATGACAACAATAAGAAATAGTAGTAGCAAAGATGTGGGAAGTAGTAATAGTCGAGTCATGTTGTGCTTAGCTAAAAAAAATTGAAAGAGTAGAAAAAGACTCATTTATTTTTATCCTTGATGCCAAAACAAGTCCAAGAGATGGGAAAAATGAGTTCTATATCCCACGAGATTCAACCTTTGTTGAAATAATTTAAAGAGATCATTGTTGATGATATACCAATGGATCTACCTCCCTTGACAAGTACATCACGTCAAATTGACTTGGTACTAGGGTCAAGTCTTCCTAATAAATATCCTTACTAGATAAATCCAATAGAGAGTGAGGAAGTGATCAAATAGGTGAGTTGTTTGACAGAGGACTAATGTGAGAGAGTTGGAGTCCTTGTGTTGTGTCGACAATATTGACACCAAAGAAAGGCGGTGAATGGGGAATGTGTATTGATTATAGGGATATCAATAGGATTATTATTAAGTATAGGTTTCCCTTACCGAGGATGGACAACCTTATGGATTGTTTGATGGGGGCAAGTACTTTTCAAAGATTGATTTGAAAAGTGGATATCATTAGATTTGGATAAGGGAAGGTGATGAATGGACGACAACATTTAAGACAAAGGATGAACTGTTTGAGTGGCTAATCATATCATTTGGGGTAACCAATGCCCCTATCACATTCTTGAGACTTACGAATGAAGTCTTAAAACCATTTTCAAGAAATTTTGTTGTCATATACCTAGATGACATTCTAATCTTCAATAGAACCAAAGAAAAACACTTGGAGCATGTGAGAAAGGTGTTGCAATGATTGAGGGAAGAGAAATTGTTGATAAATTTGAAGAAATGTATGTTTCTAAAGGAGGAATTAGTGTACTTGGGATTTTTTATTTCCAATGAACGCTTGAATATGGATCCTGAGAAGGAAAAGGCTATTTTAGAGTGGGAAACACGTAAATGTACCTTTGATGTGAGAACCTTCCATGGTTTGGCGAGCTTCTACAAGAAATTTGTCTGAAATTTCAGCAAGATTTGTGCACCACTAATCGAATGTATGAATAAAGGGATTTTCAAGTGAACAACAACAACCATGAAGTTTTTTGAGGACTTGAATAAAAAGGTAATCGAACAATCAGTATTGGCGATTCCATATTTCAATAAAGTATTTCAAGTAGACTGTGATGCAAGTGGTTCAGTGATTGGAGCATTTTTTAGCCAAGAGGGAAGGTCGATCGTATTCTTCAGTGAAAAATTAAACGATGCTAAGAAGAAGTGTTATGTTTGTGATCAATATTTTTATGCTATTGTACAAGCCTTGAAGAAATGACGACATTACTTACTACTGAAGGAGTTTGTCTTATTTACTGATCATAAAGAATTGTAGTATATCAATAGTCATGGTAAGTTAAATCAAAAGCATTCCAAATTGGAGGATTTTTTGCAAAGTTACTTGTTTATTTTGAAGCATAGGTATGGAAAGTCGAATAAGTTTATAGATGTGTTAAGTCGAAGAATAATGATGTTGAATACTTTGTCATTTGAAGTTGCTAGCTTGTAATGTATGAAGGCGTTGTATGCAAAGGACATAGATTTTGCATAGGTGTGGAAGCATGCAAAGCACCTTGGAGCATTGATAGAACATTGTATTTGGATTTTCACATCCAAGAAAGATTCTTGTTTAAGAATTAAATTTTTTGCATTCCACGAAACTCATTGCAACTAAATCTTGTTAGGGAGTTGCACAGCGGAGGTTTAGGTGGACATTTTTGCATTGATAAGACCACAACGCTAGTGAAGGAAAGATACTTTTGGCCCAAAATTAGCAAGGATGTCAAGAATTTTGTTGATTGTTGTATAATTTGCTAGCTAGCAAAAGGAAAAAGTCAAAACACAGGGTTATATACACCATTGTCGGTACCCGAGAGGCCATGGAAAGATATAAGTATGGACTTTTTTTTGGGACTACCTAGGACACAGAGAGGTCATTATTTTATGATGGTTGTAGTGGATAGGTTTTCAATGATGACACATTTCATACCATGCAAGAAGACCAATGATGCTACTAAAGTGGTTGTTTTATTTTTCTAAGAGATTGTAAGGTTACATGGAGTGCCAAGAAGTATCACTTCCGAGAGAGATACAATATTTATGAGACATTTTTAGAGAATACTCTGAAAGAAGAAGGGTTCTAACGTGTTTTAAAGTTCTGCATATCCTCCACAAACATATGGAGAGACAAGGGTGGTTAACCAGAACCTTGGGAATTTGTTAAGGAGTTTGAGTGGAAAAAAACCAAGACAATGGGATTTGGTCTTGGCCCAAGTTGAGTTTGCTTACAACGATTCAATCAACAAATCTGTGGGAAAGAGTCCATTTCATATTGTTTATGACAGGTCACCAAAAGGTGTTGTGGATTTGGTTAAGTTTCCAAATTTGGAGGACATAAGGAGTGTTGATGCAAGTGAGTTTGCAAAGAGTATACAGGAGATGCATGAGCAGATCAAGCAAAAGTTGCAACAAAGAAATATCATACATAAGCAATGATCATATTTGCGAAGACGACAAAAGGTTTTTGAATAAGGAGAGATATTAATGACACATTTAAGGGAATAAAGATTCCCCAGAGGTACGTACAGTAAATTCAATTACAAGAAAATTAGACCATGTCGAGTCGTGAGGAAGATTTATGCTAATACATATAAGTTAGAGTTGTCGTATAATTTTGACATTTCCCCAATATTAAATGTTGTTGGCTTGTACGAGTTTCACAAGGGAGAAGGGGGTGATGAAGAAAGTGCCCTAGCTGAATGGAAGCAATGACTGCTTGTTAAACCAACCAAATAATTAGAGAAAATATTGGTGAAGAGGGTTAGAAAAAGGACCCAGAATAAAGAATATTATGAATATCTAGTTAAGTGGAGGAATAGGGGTTTCAAAGTTGCATCGTGGGTTTCTAAAGAAGAACTAGAACACATGCAAGGATATTCATCCTCTATAGGATGTATAGTTGCATCCACACGAGCCGAAATGGTTCGCTTCAAATGGATCGTTGGAAAGAAAAAAAAAAGGAAGGGTTGGAAATTGGTGAGGGAGCTTGGGAGCAGAAGAGATTAAGAGAAAGAGAGTGGTTCACTTTAGTTCAGTTCAGGAAAAATAACAGGGGGACAAAGAAGGTACTTATGTAGAATAAATAACACAGACGAAGGGATGCTCAGTTTTGTTTCACAACGTGGAACAGAGGAACGCACTCAATTCATTTAATAAAGTATGAGAATTGTTTCGTATTTTCTGGTGATGTAATGAGACTATAAGAGTTCAATTATGTCTATGTTAAATAAGAATCTTCAGTCCCTATTTAAATGGTGTTATCTTTTTTTTTCCTTTTCCTATGACTGTAAATTCCTCGTGGTGTTAGTTAAATGTTAATTTCTATTAAAACTAGTACACTAGTAGTTGTGCACTTTGTGGGAAAAATTCTAATTTTGTAGTTGGTTGAGTACAAAATTAAGGGTTATCGCATCACTTGTTGAGACAAATATTACAATATCCATCTTATTTTAGTCAAAATTTTGATAAAGCATTGAAATTGTCAATATAGAAGTTGCATATTACAGAGCACTCAAATAATTCAATACAAGATATGCATGTGAAGGTGGTTTTAAAAAAATATTGGCATTTTGCTACTGAGATAATTCTTTGAGAATTTGAGATAATTTTGTATGATATTTCTAGAGATTTAAGCAGTGGAATTTCATGCAAATTTATTCAATAAGTGTGACTTACAATATTATAACATAATTATTTTTAAGAATAACTTTCATAAGGCATCCATTTGATTGTGACAGTGTGAAATCATCATCTTGGTTTCTCCTTTAAAAGAAGAACCCAGAATTGGAACTATGCCTCCTTTAATGTAACTACTTATTGGTTGGGTTTACCCCTAAGGTTTGATATCAAATGATAGTCTATAATGTTGTAACATAATTTTTCAAATTCTACAACAAATGGATGATATTTATTAATTATCCATCCATAGACTCGACTTTAGAATTTAGAGTTTCGACTTCAACTTCAAGAATTCCAACACAATTTTACAATTCATCCTTCATTTCTTGCTTTGTCTAAGGGTAAGTCTTGACTAGAAATTGTATAGAAAATCAATAACTACATGCAAATGGACAATCCGACACTAGTTTAATCCCAAAGTACACCAAGTAATATTGGCACATTGATACAATAACAATTTCACTGTTTTACACGTTCATTCATAGTTATAAAAATGTGGCAAGAAAAATATTTAAGCAATCAAACAACCTCAGAGAATGGAATCTTAAAATATTTATTGGCACATGAAAATTAGGTAGAATATCCACTCCAATATTCCTTCAATCAAGAATTAATTTCAACAATATGATATGAATAACTTAACGTTTTATCAACAACTATAGTTTGAAGAAATCAAATCAACTATATTATTGGACCCAAATCCCATTATACTTTCATACTCTAAACGGGTTGTGAACTGACCTTTTTCCACAACTCAAAATAACAAGAAGGAAAACTGACATTTTTAGGTTGAAATCTTGCGAAAACCATTTTGGATTGATGGAATTGTATATATCTATTGTTAGCATTGCATAATTTGGTTGCAATAGGGATATTCAAGGGTGATAAATCTATTTTTGCATTAAAAATGACAATTTCATCAATCTAAATCACAATTTTAGCAAATATTGCCTAGACAAATTACGGTGATGACAAATCCGAAAAGGTTGAAAATATAGAATGTTTATCCTTCTTCCATTATAATTAGAGCAAAGTGTATAAATATTACAACTTGAAAAATACAAAGTATTATATATCATATATGCTTATATCATAAAAATACATGAGTGAATAAACAATCTTGAAGATGACAAAACAAAAGAATATGATGCTCGATAATTATTGTCAACATTCCATTGTAATGGTTCGTTGAAATATCCTTTGCGTGAATGTGTTTGTGTCAAATTAATTAATTTTTGTTTCTTTGAGACCATAAGCATACACCTAAATACTAATATTCAAACTTCACAACAATATATAAATGTGTTCCTTAGCATAATTAAATTCTCACTTTGATTGTCATCATAATGCATACTCTTACTTAGACATATTTTATGTTAAGCTTCTTTCTATCACGAGTCCTCAAGTGATCGAACTTATTTATTCTTTATCTTTGTTACTAGTCAATCTACCAATGATGATGATAATGATTGTTACTATTTTTTGAGACCAATTTTAGTTTATTGAACCTTAGGAAAAAATGATAAGAATTACTTAGTTTGATTTAGCATTTTATTTCTATGCTAAAAATATATCATAGATAAGTTTTCCTAGCCATCTCCTTAGTTTTGATGAGTTAATAGGTTAAGAAGGTCGGTGGTGTTACAAATATTTTGAAATTGAGATATATTGTTAGGGACCTAACCTCCCTAACCCCTCACGGAGGTAGAATAATACATTTTCCATGTAATAAAGGCATACATTAGTTAATAAGACCTATTTAATAATGTGAACAAGTCTAATGTAAGAAGACTTAATAGAAGCTTTCGCTTCTAGAAATATATTCCTCTAGAATGTTCTTTAGAAGATAGAATTAGTACAAATAAGAGTAGGAGACATGAGAAAGACTTGTCTCGAGAATAATTGTAATAAAGTGTTGCTCTACTAGATATTTCCCCTCAAAGAGGCAAGTGAACATTGAATTCTATCAATAAAGGCATTATTTTAGTGTTGTGGTTCTCTGCATTTTGTTGTTCTGATGATATTTGATGCAATATTTTTGTTTTCTACTCATTATAATACATCAAGTACCTAACTAGTGGTATCAGAGCACCTTCCTCTACTGAAACGGTGGGAATTGTTTTTTCAAGGTAGAGACATGTACTATCAGCGTATTTAAAGCACGTGGATCTGTCGTTTAGTGAGTAAAATTGCAATGGGAAAGATGTAATGGCCCTCCTACTATTGACATAGGTATTTGATCCTTGTTGTTATGATTTATTGTTTGTTTTGGTTGAGAGGTTTCGTCAAACACTTTATTGTTGTGCCCAAGTCCCGCTTTAATAAACTCCTTATCACTTATGTTATATTTTTGGTACTTTTTTGAGTTAAAACTTTTGTCAAACACTTTCTTTACAACCCTCAAATTCATTGTCACTATCTTTCCTGTTGTTGTTAGACTAATGGGCTTGTTGTTGGGTGTTAACAATTATGGTTTCAATGATTAAATGTGGGATTTGGTTGCTAAATAAGACATTTATGATCCATACAAAATAAAATAGCAATGTTGTAGTTATAAAATGCATAAACAAAGGTTATAACAACGATACAGATAGCTAAAAAAGGCCCATCTTTATTATGAATCTGATCAATACATTTACACAACAAGATGACTGACATATTTGGTCTCTAAATGCCTTGTAAAGGATTGGTAGTGTTGTTGGACGAATGTGCACCAAACTTGACCAGAAAAGATAGTTGTAGAAGCCTCCCCAACCACATGATTTTCTATCCAATAATATAGCAAGCTCCACCACCAATATTTCAGTCCCCACTAAGAGAGAAATTCTCCACAGGAAACAACAAACAAATCCATAATGGAAAACGACTATGTTGCAAGTAAAATCGACCCAAACAATGGGAAAATTGGCCTTCTCTAGAGGTTGAAGTGTGCCCATAAAGAAAATTTGGCCCAACTACAAAGATGTGCCCTTCTCAAGGGAAAAGTCGACCCATACTCAAAATATTTGGCCACAACAGTTGGAAATCGACCTTCAAGGTAAACATGATCCCAAAATGAGAAAACTCAGCTGCCAAGACGAGAACCTCGGCCACACTGAATCACAATGAAAGATATGTATGATCTCTCCTCTATGATCATCTAGGGTGGATAGTTTCTCCACTGAACACAATCTCCTTCTCTAGGGTTTTTAGAAAATAACAATGCATAATGGCCAAGGGGTGTGCCCTCCTCCTCTTATAACTCTTTATTCACCCTTCCTTGACCCTTTTTCCTTTTTGTGACCCTTTTAACTTAAAATATTAAAGTGACCTTTCTAATGTTAAATTGACTATTAGTCGTAATGTCGCTTTATAACACTTTTCCCTTTTTCCTATTGTCACTTTAGAAATATAACATTTTAGGCCTAAGTGGCATGAAATAACCACATTGGCCCCCTTTTCTTTGTTTTCTATAGCCTACAAGAGTCTTTAAGCCTACTACATCATCCACCTGGAGTGATCACTTGAAAGGGGACATCAAAGAAGAATACACACTTGAAATACAAACGGTTTCACAAGGTTACTTAGAAACAAACATTTCTACTTGTTGGAAACCTCTGTAACCCCTGTTGGTACCCTTCGAATAGTACCGCGTCAGACAGAATATGTACACGGCCATCACTCCCACGTACAGTCAAGTATATCGGAAGTCCCCTAGATCTCCTAAAACTAGCTCTAGATCAATCGATCACTTGACTAGTTGCTAGAGTGACATCGATAACATCACTTGGGAAGATACTCTCTAGTACCTGGGTAATTAGGTAGTACAACTAAGGGTATGGTTGAGCCTCCTTAGTTGGTGCCCTAAGATATTGGGCTTAGTACTACTTATCAACCCCACATGTATATCAGAAAGCTATAGCATAGGGTAAACCATTGTTTGCAACAACCCTAAAAAACCCTAACCTTGGGGAAAGACACATAATAGAAAAGGAATGGAAGAGATCTATTATCGTGGAACCCTGCCTCCTGCATTTTGGTTGCAAAATTCCTACAGAATTTTTCTTGTTAACAATTTGGGCACTTCATTCCTACAATATTCTTCAAGCTGAAGTATAACTTTGCAAGAGTAAAAAAAAGACTATAGTGGTCCCGTCGGGACCCTTATTCGGGACCTATCCCATTGTATTCCTCTCTTCACCTTGATCGTCATGGTACCTAGCATTTTGAAGCCTTCTTTTTTCCATGGATCCAGCCCCCTTCTTGGAAACCTTATTTGGGACATATCCCATTGGATTGTTGTTTTCACCCTAATCATCATGGTACCTATCACTTATAAGATTTTTTTGTGGTCCCACCCACCCTTCTTGACACCCTTATTTAACATCTATCACATTGGCTTTCCCTTGTCACCATGATCATAGTGATATATATCACATATCCACCTTTTTTCAATGGACCCACTCCCCATCCTAGGCACCCCAACTTTCCAAATGGCCACCACTCAAACCCAAGAAGTACAGGTCGAAATCAAACAAAACAAGGTCGAGTTTGGCCATTTAGAGGCCCAAGTCCAGACCCAACTTTCCAAATTTGATGGTTGATTTAAAAATTTAGAGAATAAATTTG
>SNQJ01S0136801.1:0-16380 GCA_010110895.2 Picea sitchensis
CTAGAAATCCACACTCTGTTGCTGAGCTAACAAAGATTCACTTCCACTACCATACATGCTGAGGGTTACTACAGTCCTTCTAGATATCGCTTGAGGGTTTGGTGGGGTTGTTCCAGCTTTGAAAGGAGGCTCTGAGGTGTCATTCTAGCTGTAGAAACCCTTTTGAAGAGGGTTGAACCTTGCAATTGCTTCCTGGAGAAGGGTCGAACCCTATATCTTTTAGTCTAATGTAGACCAAGGACAAAGGGGAGCTAACAGAAGGACAAGGAGGGAATTCTGGAGGACTGGAGTTTTTCCAGGAGTCCTTTAAGAACAGGTTCATTTGTTTATTGTATGTCAAACTAGAGGAGTAAGATATTTTTTCAATGTATTTACAGCATTGTAGGTTGGTGAGCGAATGGTTTTCATGGTAGGTCTAAGTGGGGCTCCTTCTTTATGAACCTAAGGAAGAGCATAAGTGTAAGGCAAGCTGACTACATCAAGAGATGAGGCATTAATTGCATTCTCGACTTCCTTCAAAATTATTTTGCCAATATCCTTTTCAATATTTTGTATCTACCTCTAGTTGTAAGATGTACTATCATTTTTCTATGGTAGTCCCTTGTATTTAAAATGATTGTTTCATTTCCATTATCCACTTTTAGGATTTTAATATCCCTACTGCATTTGATATTTTTTAATTCTTCTATTTCTTCATGACTAGTATTATTTCTTATAGGTTTGGCCTTCTTGAAAGCAACAACACACTATTGTATTATCTCCCAAGCATTATTGAAGGGGAGAGTTCTAATTAAGTCCTCTATGTAGTGGGTAAATCATGAAGATGGGTAACACTTTTGTTTGTTTTATGACATTTTTTATTTTTATTTTAACTGAGTTTTTTTTTTTTTTTTTTTTTTTTTTTTTTTATTTAGAATTTTACTTTACAATGTAAAACAAAACTTGTGAAGAATTTTTGTTAGCTTTCTGACTATTTTCAATTTTTTTTTTATTGACTATTTGATATGTCCAATTTGGTAATTTTTGGCCAATTATGTTCCTTAAAAATGAAGGAAGTATAGTAAGGTTATTTTCCCACAACAATGTATCCATTATTAAAATTTTGTTTTGACAAATGGAAATATACTACAACAATCTACAAAGGGCTCCATTTTTTTTGATGACTATAGTTTTGAATCCTTGGATGAATATTATATTTTCTAGAAATTTTGAAGTTGATGATAAAAAGTTGATTTTAAACACATGTTTTCCTGCACCATGTATCTAATTTTACTTAAAGTAAAATCTAAAAACACCCTTTTGAAGAACAATTTAGGATTATGAATATAAATTTTCGATAATTTTCAATTGTTTATTTTTAGAGATATGGATTTTCATTTCACTGGATTATAGTCTCACCTAAAACTATTATCATTGATTTTTTCATAAAATTAAATAAAATAAGATAAAAATAATGAAAATGAAAACAAATTATACCAATTGAAAGTAGATTCAATTTAAAAATGTTGTTATCAATTCTAAAACTAAATTCTAGAGTGTTTGTAGAGGTCACTCATCCAAAGATGATAAGATGGAAGGCTGGTTTCCTACAAACAAGGAGGAAATCAATTTTTAGGTTTTCAACGAAATATTTTTGACGAGAAACCTAGTTTTATGAGAATTAGATTAAAATAAACATTTGATTAGAAATATACACTTCTAAGAAAGAAAATAATTCCATCTGAAAAACGGCTGTACATGAATTTCAAGGGTGTCATTAATTTCGACATGCAAATTTTCGGTCGAAAAAGGTTTCAGCCGGAAAAATTCCTAGCAACATTTTTGGTGAATAACTGCTGGAATTTTGGAGTTCAGATTGTCACGAAAGTGTTATCAGTCTTCATGATTTTACCCTAGAATATAATATTCTCATATGGAATATGTTTTGGTGCTAAAAATTTAGTCCCTTATACAATACTTTAAGGACATAGTCATCCAATGCATGCCTCAATAAGTTAACCACACTTCTCCCTTTATATTGCATCCTTACCCATCAACTTCATCATTTTACAATTGCTCACAAATCCATGTTCTATCCTACCACATTTGTCTCTTCTCTAGCTCCACATATTTATTGATATCTTTCTCTGTAGATATTTTAAAATCATTTTCCTCCTTGGTGTTGGCCTTAGCGTGGTAGAAGCAACCCTCACAGTTCCTCCCTGCTCTCACCAAGACCTTCCTCATCTTATAGGCCCGAAGAGTCAAAGTGCTATTCTACTCATCTTGGGAGTTCACTATGCCCACAGGTATCTCGCCATGTTCTCACTTCACACGATTAGAAATCGGGTTTTAGCGATTCCATGAAACTCACGACTGTTCGTGCCGTCAAAACCCCCGAACCTCGATGGGTCAGCGAGTCAACGCTCTCTTGTTCTTTTAGGGATTCCCCTATCGGGAAATGGGTATGTCCAGATGTGGCGGTTTCAATACACCATGAATTCCCGAACCGAACTCCAAATTATGGCACATGCACGCTTATCCTCATGATAATCACTTCCTCTCTCTCTCTACTCGAGAAACATGGGATCGGGATTTCATTAAATTCCTTTGCCATTTGAAAAGCCAGATAGCCGAATCAGGCCTCCACGGTGATGCCACTGTCCTTATAGTGATGGGCTGACTCTGATTAATCGGGAAATCACCCGGTGCGATTTCAAAGTATGAAAACTCTTTCCCTCAGGTAGATGTGTCGATCCAGATGACACTTTGTCCTTTAATGCTTGGATTACGCTGTATGTGATCGAGAAATCATTCGATTCGGAGTCAGCGATTCAGTGTACCGTTTCACAAGACCTCCCCAAGTCGAACCCAGATATAGTGCTGGCCTCCGCAGACCGTGGCCCCTGCTGCGCCGTCACCTCGGAGATTTAGCGGATGTGGATCAGCTGCCAGTGTTCTGTGGGCGATAACCCCAGATTCTCAGAACCCGTGGGGATTCTTGACAGCGTCCCACAATCAACGACTCACTTATTATCCCGGGTAGTCGAGGATTTCCCCTATCGGGAAATCGGAACATGCTATGTCGCAATTCACTTGCACCACAGCTCCCCGAACCCCGAACTCCGTCTGCACACGTGTGACTTCTCCTTGCCATGTCACCTTCTCTCTCCGCTCTATTGGGAATCGCGTGATCACGATTTCAACAGTTGTAATTCCTTTGCATTGGGAAACCCCAAATGCGAATCCTGATATCTCCGGATCTTGTGCCACATGTCCACCGCGTAATGATGTCACGGCTCGATTAAATGGAGTCGCTAATCGCGATTCGGCGAGTATGAACTCTTGCTCCGGAAACCCGATATCACCTGAGATCAGGTAAACAAATGGGTTTTAAACCCTAAACTCCGTCGATCGATGGTTATCGCCGCCTTGGTCTAGATCAGATGGTTGAATCGTCCTCTTGCGCTCTTACTTGAGAGGCCAATCTCGAGCATCTCCTCTAATCCAGCGACTACGGAGTTCCCATATGAGATCGAAGGCGAATTTGTCGGTCTCACTCCTTTAAGCGGTCTCCTCCTCGACGGCAAAACCAACGGTCGGATCTTCTTTCTCTGTCGATGCGGCGGCTCCTAAGCTATCTAGAACTTTCTGTATATTTCTTCCCAGACTTGGGAGAATTTAAACCTTCTAAAGGTATCAACCCTTGCTTCCTTTCTCTTGCGCGAACTCCTCGACGGGACGTTGTGTAAAAGCGTTTTTCCTTCTGAGCTTGTATCTTGGCCCCTTCAAAGGATTTTGATGTTTTTCTTTCCTTCTTGTTCTCGCAAACCCGATATTGTCCCCTCGAGCTTATATAATCACTTTCGAGGGCTAAAGGGTATTTCTCTTCTTTCTCCACACGGATGGAGAATAAAAATGCCGCACTCCTCACGATGCATCAAACAACCTCCTCGTTGGAGACTTTCACGGGTATTGGTGACGGCGAGAATTCCTTGACAAATTCTCCTCTTGGCCGAACTCAAAGAGTTCTCTTCACTTATCCTGCGCCTATCTGCGCACAATTCCTCAACGCCCTCCTGGCGGAGTATCCTCTCACCAGACAGCCAGCAATTCTTCTTTCCACATTGCACTCCGCTTGTTTCGATTCCCTCGAGGAAGGGGCTTCGGAATCCCTCGGTAGAGATTACGGTCTTCTCAAGCGTGTCTCAACTTTGATGCGGCCTCCCAGGTATTCCAGCAACCTCACTTAGGTCTTCCTTCTCTGACTTGTTGATCGGTTTGTGCCTCCACCGTCTACATGCAGCTCCTCACGGTTGAAGTGCCTCTATGCGTTGAGTCTCAATAATACTCGTCCATATCATGGCATGAAACCCCAGACCCTTCAAACATAAGAATAAGCACTCCACCGCAATGGCATACTCACAATATACAATTGCGGCATAAAAGAACGCACACAGACATGCATATAATGATAGAAAATGCGAGCGCTCTGTATTAATGTGGCAAATGCGTATATTTTGAGTGTTCCTTGAATCTCTCTCGGCGCTCTCTTACGCTCCACATGCATACCTCTCTTTAAATGAGATCTAAATATCTCTTTTACCTAAGGTGCTCTTAGCGCTTCCTCCAGGATTTACCTGCTCTAATTAATTTACAATGGTGTCTATTAGTCATTATGGATCTAGATCTGACCAATCTACAACTCATCCTATACCTCTGACTGCTTAAAGGCGCCGTTCACAGCTCAACTGACCTAAGCCATTTAATTACATTCAATACATGAACAGAACATAGCGCCTCCTTTACCCCGACATGAATGCATCTTGTGATGTGGTATTTGTTGCGCGTGGAGATACTCCTGCATCATGTTACAAGCCCTGCAAAATCATGGGCTCTGCTCCTTGGGCGCTACCTCGGCTTATTGGTAATCCCCATGGATCCCAAACAAATGTGTGGAGCTATCCATTTGCTCCATTATTTCTTTTACTTCCCATTTGCGGTGTTATTCTTGTTGTTGTCATACGCGGTATCCCTAGGCGGTAGTATCTGGAAAGCCAACATCGAGCTCCATGATCTCCATGATCACCTCATCCAATTGTTCGGTGGTTGGTTTAGTTTTAGGTCTCCCGGTTTGTAAAGAAATTTGGCAATACGTGGGGAAGATCATCCGCGGTCTCTCCCAGCCTCATCACGGTTTCCAACTTCATTTTGTTGGATGTGCATGATTTGCACTTTTACCCTTTCCTCCGGGGCTTCAATTTGACCCCACAGATCAACAAAGCATCTGTTGTCTGTCTCTTCTCCTTGCAGCCGGCCAACTTCCTGGCTGCATTCTCTTCAGCCTTAGTGCTGAATGCATTGAGCCATTCCACCGAATGCTCATTCTCTTCTTTCATTTCTACTTGGGCAGATTTCAAAGTATACTCTAATTTCCTCCTCGGCGGTCGTATGGTGGTGATTGTTGCTTCTTTGCTACTATATCTGGCCGAATTTTCTACCCCCTCTGGGTAGATGGTAGAATAAACTTGTATTCCCCAACCATCGAATCATTACGACCTTCCTCCTCGTGTTTGCGCTCATTGATCCACATTTCATCCTTAGGCCCGCGCTCTGTCGGCATCTCTCTACCAACTCATACGAGTTACTAAGACCCACGGATGGTCTTATCTGCTCATCCACCTTACACGGCAATATGGGATGCTTCCGGTGCTACTTCCCTGGCAGATCATGAGATCTGGTGATTCCATCTTCATCAGCAACTCCTGTTGAGTTGAACTCTCCATTGAGTCCATAAGACTTTCAAGCGGTCTCACTTTTCCCCTCGCCCTGGCGGTTTAGTAATGCTTCAGCGCCTCGGAAGTCTTGAGATCTGAATGATCTCGATCGCCATCCGGTGACGGCACAAAATTCACTTCTTGTCCTCATGGCGGTGCTGAATCTTGACTGATCTCATTTACGATTTCTGCCCATCTGGAAATATGGAAACATTTCACTACCCTCTTGGCAGCCTATGAGATCCCTCAGCAGTCTCCCATCATTTCCCAATTGGCAATTTGAAATTCCTTCACTGTCCTCATGGCGGTCTGGCGAAGTCCCTCAGCTGATCCCAACTCGTTGCCCTCCTGGAAAGCTGGAATTTCTTCTCTTCTACCCAGCCGGCAGTACTTGAAATCATCAGTTGATCCCAATTCATCCCAATCATCATTATCATCAAGACATTTTCGGATCACCGGTTTACATACACAGACCAACTCTTCATCTACGCCGCGTCCAGTTCGACTTCTCATCGCTGCGGTATGTCTGCGAGTTCTCGTCCATTTCTGCAAGTTTTTTTCTGCCTTGCTTTTCTTCCTGCGACCTTCGGTGTATTTTGCCACTTCTATGCGCCTTAAGTGGCGGAGATCTGCTCCTAATCCTCCTCATCCCTTGAGTTCAACGGTATCCTTCACCAGTCCACGGTATTTGTCTATGGGCTATTTGCCTACACCTTCATAAAGTCCTCACGAGTCCCTCGATAACTCTATTTTCTTCCACGCAGTATACAAATGAAATTTCGGCTGCGATACCATGGCCTTGTCATGTGTATAAAGTGCTTTCTTTCGCCTCTCTTCCACGCACGATATCTGAGACAGATTCAGGGCTACGATACCACTTAGCCTTGTTTGGCCCGACAACCCTCATGGTTCCACCTTGCTCTCACCAAGACGTTCTTCATCTTATAGGCCCAAAGACTCAAGTGCTCTTCTACTCCTCCACCGAGGTTGCTACTTAATCCACAGTGATCTCCTTAAGCGATCTCCCCTTCACCGATTAGTGGGTTCAGCGATTCCCCAGCAAAATCCGACCTTGTTCTAGGTGCAAATCAAAACCGGAACAGATGGGTCCAGCGAGTCAGCGCTCTTGTTCTTTAGGTTCCCTATCGGAAATCGGTATATCACGATGTTTTGGTTTCATGTGCACCGCGATTCGAACCCCGAACTTTGATGGCATGTGCGCTATCTCCTCACCCGCGTCACTTCCTCCTCTATCCTCTCTGCGTTCGAGGGAGATACGTGGGATCGCGATTCCTTTACGTGCCAATTCGCCTTTGCGTTTAAACCGAATGCGAATCGGGCTATCCGCGGAATCTGATGCCACTACGTCCCTTATAGTGATGGGCGACTCGATTAAATGGAAATCGTCGATCCAGCATGATTTCAAAGAGTATGAACCTCTTTCCTCCGGGAAACCCGATGGAATCCCGGGTATTTTTGTCCTGCATACTAATCCTTGGACCCCTGCGCTTTGTAGCGTCGAAATCGTCGATCGGGGAATTGTATTCAGTAACGCCATTTCACCGGGTCCTCGAGTCAAGAACGATGGTGCCACGTACTCCATTGAACTTCGCGGCCCCACCGCCGTCTGCGGGGATTTACGGTTAGCAGTTCGACTGCCGGTGGAAATCGAGAACCGGTCTCGTTCCGAGATATGGGGATTCGCGGCCGTGTCTAACGATCCAGCGACTCGAGCTTATCGGGTAGTGAGGATTTCCCTATCCGGAAATCGAAGCATGCGATGTCGCCAAAATTCACTTGCACCACAACTCCCGAACCTCGAACTCCGATGCACACGTCGACTTCTCCCTTGCACCACAACTCCCCGAACCTCGAACTCCGATGCACACGTGCGACTTCTCCTCGCCATGTCACCTTCTCGCTCCGCTATATCGGGAATCGCGTGATCACGATTTCAACAGTCACAATTCCTTTGCATTGGGAAACCCCGAATGTCGAACCCCGATATCTCCAGATCTTGTGCCACCTGTCCCTGTAATGATCTACGACTCCGATTAAATCGGGAGATCGCTAATCGCGATTTCGACGAGTATGAACTCTTGCTCCCAGGAAACCCGATATGCCGAATCTCAATGGATCAAATAGGTTTTAAACCCTGCGCAACTCCCGTCAATCCGATGGCTATCGGCGACCTCGGTCTAGATCCGACGGTTCAGATCTGTCCTCTTGCGCTCTTGCTTCAGAGGCTAATCTCTGAGCATCTCCTCCCGATCCAACGGCTTACGAAGTTCCCATATGAGATCCGATGGCTGTCGGTCTCCTCCCTTAGGCAGACTCCTCCTGGACGTGCAAAACCAACGGTCTAGATCTTCTTTCTCTGCCGATCTGACGGCTCCTAAGCTATCCTGAGCTTTCCTGTATATTCTACCCAGACTTGGGAGAATTTAAACCTTCTAAAGGTCTCAACCCTTGCTTCCTTTCTCTTGCGTGAACTCCTCAACCTCGAGTTCCGCTAATTCGTGTAGAAGCGTTGTTCCCTTCTGAGCTTGTATCTTTGGCCCCTTCAAAGGATTTTGATGTCTGCTTTCCTTGCAGAACCTCTGCGCACCCACGACGTTGTCCCTACTGAGGTTATATAGTCACTGAGGCCCCTAAGGGGATTTTCTCTTCTTTCTCCCACAGATGGAGAATAAAATGCCTCCCAGGCTCTCTGATCGCTCAAACAACCTCCTCGCTGAGACTTTCTGGGTATTCAGTGACCTGGCAAAATTCCTTCAGCAGATTCTCCTCCTCACTTCTCCTGCGCCTATCTGCTTACAGTTCCTCAACGCCCTCCTGGTGGAGTATCCCTACCACAGAACACGCAACAGTTCTTCTATCCCTGTGCACTCACGCACTTCGCTCGATGCCCTCCAAGAAGAGCTTCTCAGAATCCTCAGCAAAATTCTGGTCTTCTCAACTGTGTCTCAACTACACAGTCTGGCCTCCTGAGGTATTCAACAACCTCATAGGTCTTCCTTCTCCTGAGTTGTTGATCTCAGTTATGTGCCTCCGCACATCTCTGTCTGACTCCTCACGAGTTCAGAAGTGCCTCCTCTGTGCACCGGTATTCAGAGTCTCAATACTCTGTCACGTCCTCATGGCATGAAACCCCAAAGACCCTTCAAACCTGAAATCAAACACACTCCCTGCAATGGCATACTCACAATATACAATTGCAGCATAAAATGAACACATACACAGACATGCATATAATGACAGAAAATGCAGGAAAAACTGCTCTGTATTAATAATGGCAAATGCCTGTATATTTTACAAGGTGTTCCTCGAGCTCTCTCTCGGCTCTCTCTTTTTCTCCACATGCATACCTCTCTTCAAAATGAGATCTGAACATCTCTTTTACCTAAGGTGCTCTTAGCGCTTCCCTCCAAGATTTACCTACTCTAATTAATTTACAATCAATGGCTGTCTAGTCTAGCGTATGGATCTAGATCTCAGCCAATCTACAATAAATGCCTATCTTATCTACAGCCTGCACAAAGGCATAGCTTTCCTGGCTCAACAGCCTAAGCCATTTAATTACATTCAATACAAACATGAATGAGGCTGCACCTCCTTTTCAGCACATGAATGCATGCGCGCTGATGTGGCTGGCTGGCTGCATTGGAGAGATGCTCCTGCATCACTTGGCAATGGGGCTAGCTTCAAATATATTTCATATTTGAATACCCAACATACTAGAGAGCTTTAGATAAAGAATTAGTAGATGTAAATAATTATAGTCCAAACTATACTATATCCTCTTTATCTCATTTTTAACTAATTTCATTCTAGTGTTCTTGAATATTTCCAAATTTCTTTGATTATGAAAGTGGTGTTTTATCCATGCAATTTTAGAATGATATTGTTTTCACGACATCACTTAAGAAAGGTTAGGTCCACAATTCTGCAAGTCCTTCTCAATTACATTTTTTCAAGCAGGTGAGTCTCTACTAGTATTTCCCTTCCATGGAGGGAATTAATAATGTTCATTTTTTTCATAGGTAAATTACAAGATTTTTGGAAAACCTACATCCCTATTATTTATTCCAACATTTCTAGCCTTTGATAAAAGGCCCATCATGAGAGAGAAACCAACAAATAATACATATGATGTGGTTGAAGATGAGATAGTGAACCATGTGATATAAACAAAAAAATTTACTTTTATTAACTAACCCAAAACCGTAGGGAATGACGATCTCAAAGACAAACCATAACCAAAGGGTTAACCAATGAAGAGGGTTAAGGAATAAAAACAAAAAAATAAACAACATTAATGAAAGAAGAAAAAATTGAGGCTTTATTTTGCAGATGGAAAGTTTCTAAGTGTTATGATAGTTTCCAATCATCATCTCTATTTAAGGTGTTACTGATTTTTTCAATTTCAATTGATTCTATTATTCAATGTTTGATTATGTTATCAACTTTGGAAACACCATTTGTTTCTTCATTGTGAATACGATGCATAATGTTTGATGATTGTTTTGTAAGAGCTGATATTTGGACATGATTATGATTGATATCTGCATAATTCTCCTTTAACCTAACATGAAATGAGAATCTAGTTTTTCCAAAGCCCTAAAACCCTAGGGATATTACACATTTTTACTAGGTTTTCCATCCACAAATGTGGAAAACCATCCCTAGGTTTCATTGCAGTAATTGGTTTCAATCCCCGTGGATTAGGTGCACTAGTTTAGACAAACATATTTATTGAACTTACTTGATTTTTCCCTATAATTGTGCTAGTATTATAGGGCCTCCTTTAATACTCCTCCAAGAGGTTATGAGTATCAGGCTCCAATGCAATAGAAAGGAGCAAGATAGTCATGGATCATTCTTCCCTTCTAGGCGATTCTTTGTCATCATGTCAACTCTTAGTGTGTTACCTTTTTAAGACATGCAGTTACATTTTCTCTCATATTGGTATCTTGAAATACTACATTCATGAATGCTTTATGGCCACTTGTGCCATCAATGGAAATTGGGAATGGTCTAGGTAGTGGCTAAGAAGTATCTTGAGGCAAAGTATTTGGTGCAACTGGAACAAATGAGGAACTATTTGCCATAAATTATGTAACATTCACTCCATTTTCCTTCCAAGTTTGTCCTACAGGATAATCCCATTAGGCCTGACACAACAAAACTCATTTAAAGCTTTTTTCCCCCTCAACAATGACTGTTATCATTTCTCTTGTTGCTAAGATAAATAAATAGATTTTTCCAACGGATGTGCCTACTATAAAAAAATTATCATTCTTGCCAAATAGAAGTATGAAAAAATTGACTTTTAGGAGAATCCCAAGGCTTTGTTAATCTTACTAATGTAAAAAAACACATGAGTTATCTCTAAATATTATAGACTGTGGTTTTATAACTTATTTCCACCTAGTTTAAATCCATATCCTACAATTTTAAATCCCTATTTCATCTGTATCCTACCTATTGTTTTCTGATTCAAGCCCTATCGCTACTGCCTCTCTAATCAATTTATGAAATCATTGTTCCTTGTTGTTCTTTCCAGTTATAAGGATGTTAGGATTTTTTGGGCAGTGTTTGTTGATTACAAAGGTCTTGTAGCTGCTATTTTTGGCTTAGATATTTCAGCCTAACCTTTCTAAAATCCCCAAGAAACAAACCTAAAAGATAGGGGGATTCACGATCCTTTTTGTTGTGTTCACTGCAAAGAAAATGATGAATCTCTCTCACTCATTACTTCCACTTGTTCAGGAGGTATAGGATGCTACTTCATTTATAAGGAGATTTCATTTTCCTTCTATGATGGTTCTCAATGTGGAACAACCTTTTATGCTCGAGCATATTTATACATTAATGTATGTAATGGGAAAGGAGTCTTGAGAAGTGTTTTGAATTTGTTGCTTAAACATTTTCTGTTGAAGGTGGCCTGATAAGAATAAAAAAAAATATTCAAGAGTTGATTTCAATGTTTAAAGAAATGTAGCAATAATGAATATCACGATACTACAAAGTAACAAACTATCCTTCTTGTTCAATTATGTTGTTTACATTGTTGTTCAGTGTAGCATTTATATACTCTTGTTTAATTCAGTTGCTGATGATTTTATTTGATTCCCATACAACAATCCCATAAAAGGCAATATAGGAATTCCATTTTAGTTAATTTGAAATGTTGTTGAATTGAATTTCTTGTTAACTTTTTCCTATGGATCCTTGGTGTTTTTCTTGCAGTGAAATGGGCACTCATAGATCTTCAGGAAAGATGGAAACTATTATAGTTGATAATGAAAAGGATGAAATGGGTAAGTGGATCACGTTACGGGTGTCCATTGGATCTTGGATGACTTTGCAACCATCAAGGAATCGAATTTGGGAAAAATAAAGAAGACTAGACGATTTAAAATGTCATTGGAGAGGTGTAGTAAGGGCATTTAAGCGGAGCCAACAGGGTGAAAAGGTGGAGAAAGTGATTATATCTCATGTGTATGATTGCAAGGAAATACTCAAAGAGTCTGTTGCCAAACAAGAAAATTTTCCTCAAATTGAACTAAATTGTAAGGGCTCGTCATTTTGTAAGCATTGAAGTTTTTTTTCTTTTTTCTTTAATTTGGTATTTGAGTATTAAAATGTGAATGCCCTAGATTAGATGGATACTTAATGTGGTTTATATTTTAGATGTGTATATTTGTGCATTTATGATTTTGAATAATGGCATCCTGTGGACAGTATTACCAATATTTTATGTGTTTTCCATTCACAAATAGGAGAGATGTTCTATGAGGGAAAGAATTCCATGTCATTGAGGGAAGAAGGGGTTTGGTTTTCTAAGTATGATTACTTTCTTCCAAGTATTAAAAGGGTTGGACAAATTGAAGAAGCCAAGTTACTCACACTTCATGAAATTAACTTACCAAATTCTAATCCAACATTAATTGACTGCATGCATTCAAAATTAGTTCTTGAAAGTCAATATGGTATGCGAGAGAAGGGTGGTGCATGTGATCATTTTGGCATGCACTTACCATTTTTGGTTTTTGTTGAAGTGTTCAAGGAAGAGGACTCTATTCGAATTACTAAGAAGAGATATTCTTGCACAAACCCCTATGACATATTATTATCCAACTTATTTTACTCTGGATGGAATACAAGATTACATGGTGTGAATGGAGAGCAATTACAATGTGTGTTGAGTGTAGAGACACATCCACTTTCTAACTATTTTTTCATTCTCTTTAACTTGTAGATATTCAATACCGAGACAAACTCTCTATGTTTCTTTTAAGTTTCGGCGTTTTAGGCAGATAAGGGAGAACATGGATTGGATTTGTATGCCAATAGAGCAATACAATGACGATATAACTCATTCTCCTCTAATATCCATTGATGTTTTGAAGGATGGTGCACATTTCAAAACATTGTTCATGGAAGAAAACTGGAATTTGTTTGAAGTTAGAAGACACCTTGAATTCTAAGAGGAATTGAGCCTTGAGGAAGACTTCTATTTTATTCACAATGGAAAAAGGGTGAGAATTTGATAGTTTATGTATGTTTCTTCATTTTATAAACATAGTATATTACCTACATATTAATGATTTCTTTCAGACAAATTGGTAAAAGACGAGAGAAGAGCATCATGTGCAAAAGTTGTGTTCATCCCCATACATTAGAAATTATAGGAACATGACACAAGGTGAATCCTCTCCAACCATATGTTAGGAAAATCTTCTGATCTTATTTGTGATCTCTATATTCTAGAACTAATTTTGAAATGTCCTACTTCAATTTATTTTGGCAAGAGAAGGTATGATTTTGGTCACTGATCTTTTTTCACATAATTTGTATTACTTGTTATTTATTACTACATTTCTAGGCCAATATTTAATGAAATTCAAGTGTTTTAACTCAACCTCTTTTCATCACATGTACAAGTAAATAAATGGAAAATCATATGGGCTTTCAAAGGCTGGTCTACAGTTGGAGAATGGACAACGACATATTCAAGAGCTTATGGATAGCCAACACTCTACATATTTTCATCCCACTTTGTTTTGAGCTTATTTTGGATGGAGGCGTATATATTGATGTTGATGTAATGGGGATTTAGGAGGGTTACTGGTTTATTTTTATTATCTATATGGAAAATTGTTAAAACCTTTTTGATAAATCTAAGTTTAGAACTCTGAGTGTTGTTCAGAGACTAGCGTTTTGCTCCCTTGTGGAAGATAACATTTGTAATATTCTATACTATCAAGAAAATTCCATATGGGAAGTAGTTATTTCCCTCTCTTTTTTGAACATGAAAAAAACTCTTAAATGCATAAATGCAATTATATCTTAATATGAATAAAATTACAGTTTTTCCAATGAAAAAAAATGTATTATGCTCCAAGTTATCAATTGTTTCCCTAAATTTATTACTACATTTCTAGCCAATATTTGATGAGTTTTTGTATAATGGCTGCATTAGATGACTATAAGATGATCCCAAGTCTAGCATATTTTTCTGGGATTTTAATTTGTTCCATTCTATTCCTAATTGATGGATATAACAACAACAAAATTGGGGAGTGGGGATTTTCATTTTCATTCCTGAGGATAATGGTTTTGATGTTAGGATTAATTTACATTTTTCCAATGGTTAGGAGAATGATGTTTTTTGAGATAGTTTATTTGGTATGGGAAGATGCATTTATTAATTTGTAAATTTGTTTTTCTACTAATACAAATGTGAAACTTCAAAGAAAACTGGTGAAACATGGTTTTTCTCTAATAATGGATCCAATAATATATAGTATTTCCTAGATATATCATATGTGAGCAATAGTTTCGTAACTCAAGGAAACATCCAACCCTAACCGTCAGGTTTACATACAAAAATTGGATGAACAATTGTCTAGTCTAGTAAGATTGTTGAAAACATTGAGAGAAATGGCCTTATGAAACTGTAGCCTTCCAAAAGTATTCAACATGTTTTCCAAGAAATTCAAATATGGCCACAAAAGCTCGAAGACTAAAAGTTAAAATTTAGAAAAATCAAGAATTAAAGGAGAAGGACATTCAACTTTAAAAAAGATGATCAAGTTCAAGAAACAACTGTTCGTACCTATTTTAGAAAAGAATCACATTGAAGTTTGTAAATTTGATTGAAATTGTAAAGGCATTTTCCATTGGGATATCATTCAAATGGTGTGACAATCCTAAAGTTTGCAAGGAAAAACAATGATTGTCTAAAAATTATAAATAAGAAATATTTTACATTGATTAAATTAATAACCTCATGGTGTCCACGATACAACCGATTAGATAATAGATACTATAGATTCTAAATATTTTCACACTGTATATCATGCCAAGATAAACTCAGGGGTCCATCTTTCCCAATTGTAAAACAAATTGTTGTTTCTTTCCCCCTTGACATGGTTGTTTTTATGTTTGTGGATTGATAATAAGGCCACATTCTCATTGAATCAATCCTTTATGGAAGTTATGTACATGGGCTTCTAATATCTCCCTGGCTTGGTCCATATGACTTAAAGAGTCAAGGCATTTGTTATCCATCTCTGAAGAACACCTTTTAACACCATATTCTTCCATGTTACTGCTAAAATAAGATAATGATGCCTCTGGAAGACTTATTTAGCTCAATACAAGCAACTACAATATGCATCATGCCAAAAGACTCCTCCCTTGTAATTTAACATTGATCTCTTCTTCAACAGATTTACTACTATTTCCCTTAATGGATTCTTCTTTTGTAAAAGATATAAGATTTGGCATAGACTTTCTCAGGTATCAATTTCCTCTGTCTGAAACAAAGGTACATCATGTAATTTGTCAATGTCAACAATTCAATAGTTGATATTGTTAGCACTCCAGGAAACTATCCTAGGCTGTATATCAGAGATGCTTGGTAACTTAATCTTTTTGGTAACTATTTTCTCAATAATAGGTGTGGGTTTGGATCAAGATGAATATCTTAATCACTGGATTGTATCTTCAAGACAGTCTAGCTATATTCATGCAATACAACGTCTTCAGGAGCTATTATCAGATAGGTTTGTAAAAAAAATGGATAAGAAAACCAATCAGTTAACCAGAACATACATAGACAATATATATGATGGGTCAACAAACTAGCCAAAAATACTTATGATTCTTGCTTAAGAGTCAAAAGTAAGATGAAAGTTACCATGGGACCATTAACCATAGACAAAAGAACAATTTCAACTCATATGCATAGACAACGATGAAGGAGAGTATGAAAATAACAAATGAAAGAAGCTTGTAAGTGTTGGACAACTGAGAGTTACCGTGCTTAAACAATTATGCTTCTTTTAACATCTTTACAAGGCACTCAATGATGATCAAAATAATCCAGTGAAATAAATAAAGGCACATTCAGTATTAGTCACATATATGAGAAAGACAGAGACAGATAGTTCCTGAGGAAACCCATACAGGGTAAAAACCTCCTTTTCTTTATATGATAAGTATTATCTACATTCTTTACATTATCATACATATGAGAACCAACTCATTGTGAGGCTACAACCTCTGTTTTTGCAAGCTGCAACTTGCTGAGAGCACCGACTCTCTGTTTTCT
>SNQJ01S0136801.1:29786-41862 GCA_010110895.2 Picea sitchensis
GGAATTCATTTTCGTCTTCTTCCTCACTGTTAAAATTCAATTTCTTCTTTGTTTTTCCTAGCTTAGAGGAAGGAGAGGTTTCATTGACAGGGGTTGGAGAGATATCTCTTCTCCTCCTCTTTCCACTTCTGGGAGTGGAGGATTTCTTGGAATGAGGACTCTTTTTTCCCTATGGATGAACCTTAGTCTAGAAATCATTCCAGAATAAGAAATAATTCCTTTCTTTACCCTTTCTTTGTAACAAATCACAAACCAACAATTTGATTAAACTATGGTGGGATAATCTACCTGCAACTTGACTAGGTTTGGCCTTGACTTGATGAGCCATCTTGGATAAGCTTCGGTGGAGGAAATAGGACAGGTTAAGTGGGTTTCTACCTGTCAAATGTTTTATAAGTTTGAAATGATAAATCATCACCCTGTTGTATCGCCCTTCACAGGTAATATAAACCATTATAGCTTTCAATAACTATTACCATTTCTCTGCAAGGAAAGATACAAGAATATATTTCTTCCAAACCGAACCCCTGTGTTCTAGTTTTAAGTAGGTCCTGAATTCAACATTCTTAATCACAGTGGTTTTAAACCATTTCTCTCCAGTCATGGGAAGCTTTGTGACTTTGGCTATGAGGGATTCATCAATTTTGAATTCATCCCAACTGATGATTGCTTTCTTCCCATCAAAATTGAGAGCGAAAGCCTCTACCACCTACTGATGAAAAATCTATAATTTTTTGCAAAAATTGTAGCACCCTGCATCCTTGAACATTTGACATACCTCGGGATGTGATTCCAGGTAACCAATATCGTTAAGATCCTTCCTAAGTGTCGACGTTCCTATCTTCATTTTCCACGACGTTTTTTCACACCTATGAACGAAGGAGTGGATTTTGGGAAGAGTTGCACTGCGTAAACTTAGCAAAAATCGGCTCGGCTGAGATAAAATTGAGATAATCGAGGAGAGATTTTGAACATGGCACTGATGGCAAGGAGTGTGGTGAAATGGTTTACGATGTGCAACATTCATGGCAAATAACTGAAATCAATGGAAAATACATCGACGTATGACTTAATGATATAGCGATCAGGAAAGATTAACTCATATCACAGTGGGATCAACTTTCCGGTCGTGAACAATTCTTTCTCCAGTCCTATCAGCGGCTTGTGCAATCATGGAAACGTCGAACCCGTCATTTGAAACATGTGATAGGACGTGGTTGGTCTTTACCTGCTTCAATGGTTTCGATGGCTAAAATGGCCCTGGATTCCTTTATTTAAGCTTTTGAAAGCTAAGGCTTTCGGTGGCTAATGAACAATCAATATGTTCGCCTAAGCCACTAAAACCTGATATTTGAATTAGATCAAACAAACACGAAATGAACTTTTATTTAAACTTTATTACATGGGTAAATCTTCAAAAAATGAACCTTTAAAAATTTTAAAAGTACCTTTTCAAAAGACGCCCTATCACCTAAAATGCAAAATCGCGATTGATTTATTTGAGGAGATAACATAGATATTTGTAACTCTTTCCTTAGTGGAGCTATGAAATATATCCTCTGTTTTCTTTTCAAAGTAAAACTACATTTATTTTATGCCCTTCAACTTAAATTTATTGTTGATGATCACCATTAAAGTATATCTTGGCTTATTCCATGAATTGTCAAAAAAATTTCATGAAGCTATTCTTACTCAATCATTGCTCTTATATTCATAGAATTTAAATGTAAACCATGGAATTATTTCTATGTTAATGGGTATCCCTTGTACTTGTTTTTGGATAGTTACAATTTTCCTTGAACAAGAAACCTATACTGCCATGAATTTTCTTCCTTGAATATATGAGATTGGACGAGGCACATTGGGAGACATTGTTTTATTGTAGATAGATCAAATTTTCAATCAGTGAAAGTCTTCTTGAGCTTGATATCGTGTTCTTCTATTAGAACTCTCTTCAGTTCATTTTAACTCCCATCATTAAGGAAATTGAGAATTTGGTTGCTATGTACCAACCAGAGTGATTCACACTCTATTTTGTTCACTTGTTATTGAACTCGCACCAGAATTGTTGATATGTGGAATCGTGGATTACATTCCATAGTTACAACATCGATTGGCATTATCACTAAAAGGACGAATTGTTTGGTCTATTGATTCAAATACTACAATAAATTTCTTTAGTGTATGCGTTGGATGTGGGTAAAATCATGAATATGGGTAACACTTTTGCCTGTTTTATGAGAATTTTTGTTTTATTTTAACAAGTTCTTCAAATTCCAGTAAAAAAAAATATTCTGTTTATTTAGAATTTTACTTTACTATAAAAAAAAATTGTGAGGAATTTAATTAGCTTTCTACTGACTATTTTTCAATTTTTTTTTATTGAAATTTGATATGTCAATTCGGCAATTGTTTAACAATATGTTCCTTAAAAATGAAGGGAAAGATAATGAGTTATTTCCCCCGCAACAATGTATCCATTATTAAACTTTTGTTTTTGACAAATGAAATATACTACAACAATCTACAGAGACTCTATTTTGTGATGGCTATAGTTTTGAATATAACAAATGAATATTCTAATTTCTAGAATTTTTTGAAGTTGACCAATGTGAAAAAGTTACATTTTTTAAACACTTGTTTCCCCCCCCCCCCATGTATCTATCTTAATTTTTACTTAAAACTAAAATCTAAAAATACCCTTTTCAAGAGAACATTTTAATGATTATGAATATAAATTTTCCATAATTTTCCACTATGTATTTTTAGAGATATGGATTTTTCATTTCCCTGAATCATAATCTCACCTAAAAATATTATGTAGTGATTTTTTTATAAAATTAAATAAAATTAGATAAAAACAATGAAAATGAAAACAAATTATATCCAATGAAAGTAGATTCAATTTTTAAAATGTTGGTATCAATTCCAAAACTAAATTCTGAGTATTTGTAGGAGTTCACTACCTCCAAAGATCAACTAAGTTGGTTTGAATTTGCAGTTTCCTGCAAACAATCCCATTTTTAGGTTTTCGGCCAAAATATTATTTCGACTGAATCCTATTTTTTAACAGAATCTGTTAAAAATAAACCTTTTAGTCGAAAATTCTTTCATCCGAAATATTCTTACAACAGGAAAAAAAATCATCCGAAAAATATCGTACACGAATTTTGAGGGAGCCGTCAAGGCATCGTTCAATTTGATGTTCAAATTTTCAGCCGGAAATATTCCTAGCAACATTTTTTCAGCCGAAAAAATGGCGCTAGGAATTTTGGAGACCCGATTATCACAAAAGTGTTACTCATCTTCATGATTTTACCCATGTCATTTCCTAAATCCCCAAGCATTGAATTAATTGGGCACTTGAAATTGTCATTTATTGAATAGCTGGTGAGTTTAACCCCCTCCATTGAATAAGAAGATATGTATGCTCATATGTGCGGAAGCAACAAACAATGTTAGTGTTTTTTTTACTGTTGAATTCCAGCACTAAATCAATTTAAGAGTATGGTTGGATTCTAATCATAGAAATTGTCCTCATTGCCTACATTATTGGTTGGTTCCCATTATACCATTCTCTATCTGTTAATTCACTGGTAGTTATTGAGATGTAAACCTTGATATTTAACCTCATCCATTCATCTCTGCACAAAACGTGGTGGAATTCCCTTGGTTCAAAAGGTGGTGAGAAACCTAGGTCAACCCCTTTGGATGTGTTTGTGATAAAATGGCACTTACAACCATCATGTGTTCTATCAAATAGTTGTTTCAGATGTCCTATAATTATGAATCCAGATAGAAGTGAGAAGTTCTTTTAGATTGTTAGAACATATGTAAACTTATTAGTTTAAGTAAATGGAGTTTGGACTTTGTTCGCATAATGAAAATTCTATGTGGGCACCTTCAGTTAGCAGTGAAACCAGACCAGTGAACTCTTCAACCAAAGAACGAAACAGAGCCTTCATTCCAGGAAATAACAAGTGAACCAAATTCAAACCCCAAATCTAAACAGAGGTTGCAAAGAAGCATTGTTTATTTTCGTAGAGTATCCATATTAATGAGATATATGGTCCATAGGCCTACCATTTAGGGATCACATATTTCAATAGTAAATACCTAGAAAAGGAAAGCGTCTTGGACAATCCTAGCTCAAGTGTTATTAATGCAACATAAATTAATACTGATGAAAACACTTTCTGAGGTAGTGTTTGATGTATTTTTAATGTTGAAGGATGATGTTCACTGATCATATTTGTTCTATTGCATGGAATTTCAATTCAATATGGGCATATGCTTCTTGTGCTAAAGAGTATTGGACTTCTTGCCCCAATGCATTGACCATGATAACTCACCGTTATTTCTATATTTGGCCACTAAGGCTACCAACCCATCATTTTGTCCTGGACAAAAGAGCATGGGATATTTTTAAACTATAAACCATCTGCAACTGAAGATAAGACCACAATTTTATTTATAACATTTGATTCATAGTCATAAAACTCATATAACCATTAGCCTAGTGGGTTAGCTCAACTAGTTAAAATAGATTGTTTCAAGGGGGAGTTCACTATGAGGTATCCCTTTCTAGTCTCACCGAGGTTCAAGTCAGAATAGGTCTCATTGGGTTACCAACTTCTATTGTGGTTGGGGGTTCAACCACCCTCCATATGAATATGCTTTTCCTTGGAGAGAAAAAAACTCACATAACCATTCATACTACTTGGTATAATTACCAAAAGGCTATGGAGTCCCAAAAAGTTATATAAAATTACACGGTTGTATAAAAGTCTAGAATCTATTGGTAGTATGTCACTCATAACACCCATAAATACTCTATCTATGTAGGTGGACAAAACCTCTATGTGCAACCAAAAATGCAAAGAATAAGAAATAAACAATAAAAGTATAATGTAGTAGTAAGATATAAAAAAGCATAATCCTAGAGGAGGAATGTATAGTGGGATTAAAATCCCTTTTGCTTCTCAAAAAAGTAAAAATAAAGGTCTAAGAGGGAGACGAAAAACGTTGAACCTTGATTGATAGAGTTTACCTTCATACTAGGTTAGCATTCTCCTTCAACTGGGTGCAGCCAGCATGCATAGTATATCCTTGATGGCATAATAGATCTGTCTTCTTAGTTTCTTATGCACAACAGAGAGAGATCATAGTGATGGTGCAACACTAGACTTATTTGGGAAGTGTGTTGCAGTGATAGACAATGAGAAAGTGAGGATGTATGTATGCACTAGTCTCATCCTTTTACTAGATTTAGAACTGTTGTTTAGATTTAGCATTCAAGTTAACTAGAGTTTTCTTTATCAGTTGTAGCATGCATTTACTTAGTACTATCTTTAAATAAGAGTGTGGATCCGTATGACAACTAGGGCATGCCATGAGACTTTTTAATCTGCACATATCTATAGGAGGCACCAAAAGGTTTGAATGTTGTTTGAATGTTGTTGTTTATTTCTTTTGTTTCTGGTATATTTGTTCAAGTGTGAATTTAGGGGTTGCAACAATGGTCAGGTTTGGTCTCCAAGAGAATCACATGTTGGAGGGCGCTTCCAACTTGGTAAAGTGGAAATGCGCACTGTAGAGTCTAATTTCCTTGTAATGTTGTAAAAGAGTGTCAATCTATCTAACGCCCTTTTAATGTTGTAACAGAGTGTCAATATGTCTTGTAAAATTTTTCTTAAGAACAAACTCACCAGTGCTCGCATGAGAAAGACTGATATTGTACTGAGCTATCTAATGAAGATCACAAATTTGAGAGATCACCTCACTAACATTGGAGATGATTTTGATGAGAGTGAGCTAGTTTACTTTGTAAGAATGTTATTTAAAGTTGGTGCATCTATGGTATTTTCTCTTTATTATTTTTGGTTCTCTTATCTCAACACCAACATAAAACACTCATCCATCAAAAGGATTTGGGTCTTCTAAAGGTCTACCTCCCAATCCAAGCACCCTCTTTCTCATTTCTATTTTTATGAAGGTTTGCCTCCCACCTAGATCTTCTTTGGTGCATTCCATAGGGAATATTTTTATTCATTTTTTTACTCTTGCCAACATCTCATTTCGATTCTAGATTTTTTCTCTAAAAAATTCATGCATGCAAAGACTCTTCTTCAAATGGTGCAAATTCCCCTCTAACAATTTTTTTGCAGGTACTAGCTAGTTCCATCACTGATGCAATATGTAACCAACGTAAGACTTCAATTTTTCATCTTGATACATGCATATCATTACCTAAATATCATGGCCAAATGAATGATGCATTGTTGGATTCATGGATACATAGTCTCGGTGAACACTTTAAGACCTGTTTGACATGAAACAAGCTCAGTGCTTACTCCTCACTAGTTATCATCTAGAAATTTTGGCTCAAGCTTAGAGGAAGTTCCAATTTTCCTCTAAAAATATACATCAAGATAAATGAAGTAACTTCTACTATTTATACTACAAAGTGAATTAATACTTCGTATGCCTTCTATTACACCCTTCGATAAAAAAATTATGTTGGTGCTCCAAAGTTGACCCATATGTGTGCAAAAAAAACTTTTTTATGTCTTTTGTAAGGTCAATTTTCTTGCAAGGTGCAAGTACTACCATCTTTGAGAACCTATCAATGACAATAGACACTGCATCGTGGTTTTTGCATGTTGTTTTTAGACCTATTAGAAAATTCAAAAATATAGACTCTCGTGGCTTCCTGGGATTGAATAGATATGTGTGTTAAGGTCCTATAAGCTATAGGAAGTCTAACTATGTATTTTCCTCTTGGCTTGCTTGTTTTCTTTAGAGTTAATAAGGTCCTAGACCAAATTTTCAAACAAAATTCCAAATACAATTTGGTCATTTTTTAGCATGTTTAAATCAGTGCTAATCCCTCCACATGTCCATGGTCATCATCATCTAGGTCATGGCTTAGAATTCATTTTTTGAATATATCACATTACAAGGTCATTCATAAAAAATTAAAGTGAGTCATATTCATCACTTGGGTCAATACCATGGGACTTAGCACCTTAAGGACAAGATGAGATAAAGTTAATGTGATGTTCCACTTAAGAAAATCATGCTCTAGTCACATCACATAATATCGCTCTATTACTCAAAGGAAAATCGACTTTTCAAAGCTATTAAAAGGCCATCCTGGTATATTCAATCCTCATTTCGGTCTTCTTAAACTCCTCTTCAACATTAAGGTCCATATCAACCATTAGAACACCAAAATTCTCCATCAAAGCACTTATTTGCATCCCATGCTACGTTTTTGGCAGGTGCTATGTTTCTGGCAGCCCTCGTTGTGCATCTGGCAGAAGTGTTGCACTTTTGAAAAGGAAGCAAAGTAATTTGTTGCAGAGGTTTTATTCACCAGGTCACAGGTCCAGCTCATCATTAACAATCAAGTGGGCCACATTCACGCCACCTTTACCCTTATTTTCTTCATTTTCTTCATACAACTCAGTAAAAACTATCTCCTAGGGTTTTGTTGCATCTTAATCTTTCAGTCATATTTTTCCATTTTCTGTCGTACAAACCTGCATCATGTGCTTAAACACACTCACCTACACTCCCTAACACCAATCTCTACTCTCCATAATTTCCTCAAGATTTTACACAATAGTTAACCACTACTTTCCCTCCATCTACTAGACTGTCCCTTATCCCCTGTTTCCACAAATTATACCTTACCCCTTCCCTTTCCCACTAAAAATTAGGATTTTCACATCATGGAAACTGGAAGCAGTGATACTCGAAAAAGAAGTTACAATAAGGGCGGGCAAGTGTCCAAGTATGAGTCAACACAGATCAGAGAAATCATGGCCTCACCTTGCATTAAGAAATTATTTGAAGATGTTGGTTGCCTAGGGTTTTGTGAAAGAATTCAAGAGGTGGGATGCCATGCTAAATTGACCAACCTCTTTTCCACCAATTTGAAGAAGGATAAGACCACAATTGTAGGGGTAGACTTCACTATTTCCACATATGTAATTACCACAACTATAGGTATTCCCAATCATGGATAAATCTGGTTTAAAGGAATGGATTTGGACATTGAAAATTACAAGGTTTTCCTGAAACCACACTATAAAGATACTCCAACTCATATTTTTCCTTTTAGATAGTTTCTAGATAGATATGGCCCATTGATGAATATGGTCATGAAATACTTTACCCGTGAAGGGAGATTTTCAATACTGTACCAATATCACATAAGGTTCCTGATGCATTTCACTGCCATCAAGACACTTCACTTGTCTCATTACTTATTCAGAAGCCTGGTCAAAATGATAGAAAAGGTACAAAGAAAAGGGAAAGATCACAAACAAATTTGTTTCCTCATGGTTTGGTAAAGTTCATGGTCATCCAAAAGATTTCAGAAATCAACATGCCTTGGGAGGATTTCATCCGGTTAGTTTCTCTTATGCCTGCTACTAGTCAACACAACAGTCAAAACACTTCATTAGCACTATCAAGGCTACATGAGGTTGGCTCATCCAACAGGCTGTCAACTAGAAAGACACATGTGGCAGAGATTACACAGACTTACCAAAAAGGGAAAAAAATGATTTTTTCCCCTAAGAGCACCAGGAATATGTCTACATCTAGAATGCTGACTAGGGCACAAACTAGGCAAATGCCTGAGGACAATACAGTGGAACAAGTTCAGGGAGAATTGGAGCAGTCACCTAAGCATGCAAATGACTGCCCATTGCATCATTTTGAAGAGGATATGCCTCATGAGAAAGAGATTCTTGACCATGCAGAAAAATAAAATGAAGAAATTATCAAAGAGAAACAAGAACAAATAAAAGATATAAAGGATGATCTTGCAAAGGAAAATCACATGGTGGCATTAGTAAAACAAGAGAACAGACTTTTGAAGCTGAATGCAATGGATCAAAATACCTCACTAGGTCATCCATCATCCAACAAGGAAAAAGACAAAGGTAAAACATTGATGAGTCTAGAAGAAGATGAGTTTGAGAAGAACAAGGGGTATTGGCTTGGGAGAGTAAACCAATACTTGGAGAATATATTGAATAGACCCGACAAAGACACCAAGCTGCAGAGAAACATGATGAGACACTATTTCACCAGGAACCTGATTTGCAAAATTAGGCTCAAATACATGAAAAAGAGGCTAAGGAAAGACCTAAAGAAGACAAAGAGGAGATATAGCCTTGATATCTTGGATGATGCATCAATGACTATGTTAACCCATCACACAAGGAGTCGCAGAAACAAATTGCAAGGAATTTTGACAATTTTGGCAATTTTTTTAAAATTTTGGTATTTTGACAGTTTTGATTTACAAAAGCGCAGTGTGGCCACTCTAAGCTTTCTCTCAGAGGATCTAAATGATGAAAAATTTACATTCTTGGATAGGTATTGAGATGTAATTCAAATATATATACTCTATTCTTGAGTTGGATGCATAGATAGAGAGAGAGTTTATTGAAAGTACCATTATGATAGCATAATTCTCTAGAGCTTGAATTTTGTTGATCCATATATTAAGAGAGAAGGTCTATAAATTCATTGGAACTTGATGCTAAATAATAAATTGATCTTTCTTTGCAATGTGGGTATTTTTCCCAAAAGGGTTTTCCCTAAAAGATCATTGTGTAATTTTTGGATGTTTATGTGTTATTTATTTTGTATGATTGTTTGTTTAGATTTTCTATACATTCTTCTCTTGTGAATTAGATTAGGAATCATATTTTATACTTTTCCTTCCTTTTATTTGGTAGCATACCCTTACTCCTTAGATCCTAGCTTTTAGGGAAAATGTTTTTTTATCAAACCTTGCACAAAAGGAAATCATGTTGCAAGAAAATAGTGAGCACATTAAGGCTATAAATGGAAAAGTTTAATGGCATTAACTTTGAGTTGTGGAATATCATGATGAATATTTTTTCATATATTGATATCAATGGGTTGTATTATTTGGAACAAAAACCTATGTTATGAAATAAAAGACTACGTAGTTTTTGAGAGAAAGGTGAGAAGCCTTATTAGGCTTTGTTTGGTTGATTCTATGTATGAGTGGAGGACCCTCTTGGGAAATGGTTTTTGAAATTCTCATTTGTTCTTAATTAAGTTCAATCGTTTTAGTCTCTTGTAAACCCCTTAATAAGTATATTAATCATTAAATGCACAATAGATTTTTTTATGGAAATGAAGATATTCTTGAAAGAGAAACTAGAGATTCTCCTAATCTATTTTAAACTCTCTTGAAAAGGATATTCATCATATATATAAGAATATTCAATATATAAAACTATAGTATTCTTTATATTCCTCACATTTGTTTTCATTAAATGAGATCACTAGCTATATTGAGTTAATTTTCCATATTCATTTGGGCTTAATGAACTCCTCAATCCTCTAATTACTCTTAGCAATAGAGGTACCTTAAATACAAAATGGTGTAACAAAAAACATATGAATATTCAGTTTTCTCCATATTATTTTACTTAAGGGGAATATATAGGTAATGAAGTTTCTAATTAGAAACTTCCATGCTTCATGCCCTTCCATGAAATTGATAACTCACTAGGAACACATGCATGCTCATGTGTCTAGGAAGAATAACTTCCCATTCCCCAGTAGTCCTTAGGAGAACAATACAATATCTATATAACTCTATGAAAACCCTCCTCATCATTGGACTTATCCCATAACAAGTTCTTGAGTATTTGTTCGAGCTACTAATAGGATATGGTCGAGGGTGCCCAGTAGGAAGAGTAGTACAAATGGGTGAAACCAAGAATTTGGTTCAAATCTAAATTGTACCTTCGAACATCCTAAAGATCATTGGGTGAAGTTGCATGAAATGTAAAAGGTATCCCTAGAGATACAAAAAATTGCTCGAGTTGAATTATGGTCATCATTTCCCTACAAGATAATCAAAAGAATCTCCCTATCCCAATATAAGGAACTATGGGTATAATCCATTTTCATATTGGAACTAATAAAATAATTAGAAAATTATATATGAAATCCATAGTGTTATCCAAAATTTCCTTCTCTTTGAACTAAAGTAAGGAAGGAGTCATGAGAAAAAATCCCATTAACAATATTTCCACCCTCAAGAGATAGTAAGGATATACCCTTTTATAATTCTCTAAGTTGTCCTATTTTGAGGAATATATCAAATTATTCTACAACCATAACATACAAGGAAGGCACCCAAATGAAAACATTGTGATCAACTTGAAGTTGAAATTTTTATTACATCTTTCCTTGTTGAAAAATCATTGATCATGACAACAACAAAAAAGATATCCACAAAATTTGTGAAGAATGGTTGAAACCAAAGACATTAAGAATGTTGATATTGAAATGAAATTCCACTATATCATATGAATTAGTGAAAAGGATTTTGATGACCATGGAATAGACAACCAAGCATCTATCCCATTCCATCCCCTCCCCTATGGTGTGTAAATGTGTTGAACCTGCACAAAATAGTTCTAGCTAAACAATAATACACATATTTGTAGAGAAAATTGGAAAAGGAAGAAGAAGGAGAGAAAGAATGGCAGAATTCTCATTAACTGCATTCTGTTAAGAACCAATGTAATGATCCCAAGCCAAATTCTTTCTTTGAATCACTAACTACTACTAATTTATTGAGTTATTAAGTGCATACAAGATTCATCAACACATGAAGATCACAATATATTCAAGAGGTAGAAGCACAAGCAAAGATATGACCTTTTTATTATGAGCAATGTAAGATCAATACAATAGATGGCCGATCTGGCATAAACCTCATATGGTCGTACAAGCAATAGATATGAGCTGCTACAAAATGCTCCTGAAAATACAAAATAAGCCTCCAAAGGCTGGATATACAATGAAGACTAAATCAAGTAGATCTAAGCCGCACTAATGCTCAACCTCCAAGCTGGAAAGTGCCCCATCCTGCTAGAATGTTGAAGCCCTGAATAATTCTGCCCTGCTACCAAAAGTGTCCAATCATCCTGAGAAATATGCCAAATGATAGATCGGGCAACTGTAAGGAAAACCCAGATGTCCAAATTCCCACATCCACTCTCAA
>SNQJ01S0136803.1:0-12427 GCA_010110895.2 Picea sitchensis
GGTTCAGAACATTTACTCTTCTAGATTAGAAGAATGGCTCTTGTATCACTCTGTGGAGTGAGCATCATGTCTGATTACTCAGATAGAGTATGGTTTCGAGAGATGATGCAACTGATGATGATGATGGTGCTCATGATCTAGTCATGATCTAGTCTATATAACTATATTGATGCTACCAGGTGAATGGTATGTTTTGTGCTCAAAACCATTACCTGTAATACCTCCCTAGCTAAGAGGGAGTGTTGATATTATGGTAGTTGTGGGAGGTATTTACCTCCATGTGTAAACCTGACAAGGATAGAATACTCTGGGAAGCAAGAAGAAACCCTAAGGAGTTGGCTAATAACCCTAGAAGACTTGTTGGCTCAAGAAGATAATTTATATTAGGTTATTAGCCTCCAAGAGAAGAAGTCGGCCATAAATAATAATATATACTGAACAGAAAGATACCCATAATGAGAAGTCGGCCCAGGTAGTTAGCCATAATTAGTATAAATACAGGGGGTCAGTGCTCATTCTGGCAGGCAGTCTCAGAATTGCAGTGCCCAGTCTTGTGCGCAGGTTTGAGGAGAGATGACATTGCAGCTGCTACAGCTAGCATATCATGTTTGGCTTGGACTATCTCTTGGTTAGGATTTGGACTATCTGATCAGCTCTTGTTGGTGCGCTATCCTTAGGGAAAGGTGCGCTACCCTTTGTTTGGATATGTATCCTAGGGTTTGCTTCCAGAATGATTCTCTGTCAATGTTAAGGTGCTCGGAGGGTGGCTTCGGCCTATGGTTGGGTGACAAGGGTATTGTCAATCGTAAAATGAGCACACATCTTTCATATGCTAACAGGTTATGGGCCCACACCTCCTTCATCCAGTCTAAATGCTGGAAGGAAACATAGCTGCTAGGATATTGAGCTCGCTGAGGAACTGCCGCTAGGGTTACTAACAGAAGCAGCTTCTAAGACTATTAATGCCATACAATGTTTAATTCTTCTTCAAGGTGAATTGTTTAATTTCCAACAAGATACACTATGTTGATTAAACATGTTTACAAAGAAAATTTACTTTATAAAATGTTATTTTCTCATTTATTTTATTGAAAACATTATAATAATTGTTCAGAATTAAATTTATAATTGTTATATTAAAAAAATATATATTATTATCATAATTATTAAATATGAAAACAAAATCATTAATAATAATGATTTTTTTTTCTTTTTTTTAAAGTAAAAAAGATAGTACCTACTATATTAAGTTAACAGAGAAACATTGACAAAATACACAGAGATATAGTCATCCTGAGCCACCAAAAATACTGTCGTTTTACCGGAAACCAACATAGTTTGGAGTGAAATGAGTCTAGGAAGATAAGCTAAAACTGTTTTTCCCTCTGTCCTGCCTGAAGGAAACCAGGACAGATGGCCATAGTTCAAGTTTACATTTAGCAACAACATGATTAAACAGAAAACAAACTAGCATTGGAGAACTCAGATACCTTGTGACCTGTCGCCATTGCCTTTCTGCCACGTGGATCTGGCTGGGATGGCGAACGACTACGTGCACATTGGACATTTCCTCTTTGCTGGAGTGTTGGAGTACGCATGAAGGAGCAAGTCTAGACGTTGTCCCATGAGGAGGGCTCTGTGCTCCTGGTCTTCCATGTGGCCTCGGAGTTCGAACACCAGAGCCAAATGCTCTGCACAGAGGAGTGGACCATGCAAGTCATAATTTCCTACCTCGTCGAAGGTTTCGTTCCCCACTTCCACGTTCATCCCTGCTCTGGCCTCGATCACGTTCAGTCCTATGTTGGTCGCATCCACATTCATCCTTGCTCTGGTCTCGTCCACATTCCTTTCTGCGCATACATTGTCCCGAGCCTCGTCCTCATTCGTTGCCTTCTCAGTATGGCTAGTGGGGTTGTAGTCACTCGTCCACAGTATCTCTTCAACAATACAAATTGGGAATTTGTCTGCCGACTCTCCCTTCGGACCGCTTCCAGCCTATATTTCAGGCACCATGGCTTGGGGTTGCAGGGTGGTCACTAAATCCTCCAGGTACGACGTTTCATCAACATAATAGGTTGGAAACTCATCCGTAGCGCCTTTCTTCAAATAACTTTCAGGCTCAATTGCCATGGTGTGCATGCTACCTTCTGTCCCAGGCTCAACGATAATGGCATGGAGTGCCAATTGGTCGGCTCGAGCTCTCTACCGGAGAATGGAAGTCGCCATTGAAAGAGCACGCTCCAGGTTCTTACTCCTTTACCTCTACTCTTTGTGGGTGTACCAGGTCAAGCCTTGGCGAGGCCTGCCTCGCTTCATTGTCATTGTTGATGAGGGGTGGATAAAGATACAGAGAGAATGAGCCAAAATGAGAATGAACCAAAAAGAGAATGAACCAGAACTGCACCAGAGCTCCTAGCCGGCGGGAAGGTCCAAAACGAGAGTGAACCAGCTCTGTCCAGGCTCTCCAACTTTTGAATTACTAAATGACGGCTTCGCATGGCTTCCCATTAACCCTGTCATATTGAATGTTGGCTGAGCGAGTGCGTTTGCGCGAGGGAGAAGTCCCTCCTCCGTATAGCGACTGTAATGGCCGACTACCATCGTAAATGCGGAAGGGATGGGGAGCGGCCTACAACATTTAAGCTTTGTCTTGATGCTTAGCCATGTGGCAAGGCGTCACCGCGTGTCACCCCATCCGGGGCAATAATAATGAATTTTAAATATGAATTTAAAAAACAATTATAATTACTAATATGAAAACAAAATCATTAATAATAATAAATTTTAATATACACAAATTTCTTTAAATGACTTTATGATTTTTTTCTCCACCACCAAATTTATTATGAATCTCCTCATAAGGAAATGTAATTATTTGATTTCATCGTGAAGAAATTAATTAATTTGTTAAGGTTAAAATAATATTCAATTAAATTAATTTTATATTGATATTTAAAAATATAAAAAATATTAAGGAAACTCAATAAATAAAATAAGAAAAGATCCATGTGTAGATGTTATAGGGAGCTTAGTCCCCATGTTTGATATAATTATTGTAACATGCAACCAACCACTTTATAAAATAAATGTCGAATTAAACAATACATTTACATTACCTCCATTGAAAATCCAAAAATACAATTACTCAATCATTTTTTTCTTATGCCCCAAGGGGACATATAAAGATAGACCCAATGCAAGACATTTTTTTATGAGGAGTTAGTGGTCTATGAAAGTTATAGTTTACTAACAACTCATAACCAGGAGACAAATTACGTATTGCATGCACAACAACAAATTTGGATGCTTTCTTTTTCATAAAGAACTCTTTGTCATTGGAGTGTTCCTCAAAGGAACAATTTGTACTAAATAATGATTCCCTACAACTATTTATGAACCTTGCGATTTTCCCATGAGTTCGTGGATGACCATCGATATATAACAGGTTTTTCCTATTAAAGTTTCTAGAAGCATAACCATTCATGCACATACTATACATGGAAATGCTATGTGTGTATTTGACAATATTCAAGTAATTAGACCGACTATAAAGAGGACCAAAAGATGGAATATGTGCCACTAATTGTTTGGAAGAAACAAACACATGTGAATGGATAAACATCCCAAGATTTGCAACATCTGTTTTAGACTTGACAATCATATAACTATTACCACAAAAATAGCATGTGGTTCCAACATCGAGCAAGTGCCATACAAAGCTCGGTTGTAATAGGTTTGATATTTACTTTGCAGATAGATAGGAAGAGGGAAGTCATTGCTACCTTCCAACAATTGAACAAACTTTGGTGTGTACTTGGAAATTTTTGTTCTTAGCTCATACAACTTTTTGGATCTCCTAATTGTGATGTTTTGGGTAGTATTTACATCATACTTTGGCTCACTATAAGAACTCACTTTATAGAAAAGTGCACTAGGGTGCATATATCCGCGAAAAGCATCGATTGGTTGAAAAAATAAATAGTATTTATTTTCATATCATATGCATATGGGTTAGCGATGCACAATGACTAATAGTACGTACTGGTGTGTATATATGTTTTACACCTGGGGATGTTTTGTTTAATGACACACCAAAATACTAGATTGTATAAAAATTCATAATTTCTATTTATGATGATTCCTAATTTTTTTATTATACAAGATGGATGATAGAAGTTCAAAGAAAACATTTTATTGCAACGAACACAATGGCATCACATCCCAAGAAGATAGGTAGGAAAGTTATTTAAGGTTTATTAAAAATTTAATATATTTGAATATTTGTAAGTTTAAATTAATGATGTGGATTGATTAATGTGTGTCATGCAGAGAAAAAACTTGAAGAAACTCGATAATATTCTTCACAATCTGAGTGAAAAAGAGCATACAAACTTTATGGAAATGTTGCAAAGAGAGGAAACAGGTGGATCGAAAGGTAATCAAATTAAGTGTTTCTTTGAATTTTTACTAAAAAATGAATTTCTTAACATTAATCGCTAACAAGTTTTAAACACTCGATTTCACATTTTTTTAATGTTATGCAGGGATTGATAACGAGGGAATGGAGTCTCATCTTAAGATGACACAACTTCTTAAGGATGTAAATGATGATGACAACTTGGTCATCATTTCATTTAGAGTGGTGCTTGAAGTTAATGAGAAGGGAAAATTGTTTTACAAAGATTTGAGGGATATAGTGGAAATAACGTATAGATATAATTTCCACTTATAATACAAAAATCAATCTAGTGACTCCAAGAATTAGGTTATACGTACACTACGAGAAACATTTTTGGATCCATGGTCAATGAAACCTGTGAGACTTTCAATAGAAAAAACTTAAAATAACAAAAAAGGATAATATAAAATGTATTATTACTAAACATGTTTTCTATAATAATGTACAATAAGTACCAAATTAATTTGTTTTTCTATATTTACTTTCATGTCCATTAAAAAACAATTATTGTTCTTTTTTTTCTTCAGGAAGATTATGAAAATTCAAAGCGACAAACAATGATAAATCCAATACATGTCGGGAGGGATGTCCAAAAAAGTGTACATGGAGATAATTACATCACAGGGGATGCATCCCAACAACAACGTGCATTAAAGGCATGTGATCATTGATTTATTTTTGTATGTACATAAAATTTATTTATCATATTAAATACTAATTTTTAATTATTTTGTTGTAAAAAATAAAAAATAAATGGAACCCAATCAACACATAAGACATGACGACAAGGAAGAAAATGGTTGATCACAATGTTTGAGTACCTACATTTTTTACATTACTTAAATTTTCATATTTTTTGTGATCTTTATATTTAATTAATTAATTTACACTCATCCATGGATGTATTCTAATAGGTGTTATTATACAAAGGAGAGTCAATCAAACAATTGATCAACATTGGGTTAAGTGAGGGTTGTGAGTATATGTCGAAGTATCAATGTTGTTTAACTTCCCTTTTTTATAATTAATGGAACAATAAGAAACCTTTATATTAATTATATTGACTATGCTTTGTCATGACGTATTAGACATGCATGAAACAAAGTATGGAGAGGAGTCAACCGAAGACCTTTTGTTACACAACATGAGGCAAAGCTTCGAAAACATATGTATGGTTTATGAACCACTCGTTTCTATGGTATGTTTTTTGATCTACACAATCATGTATATTCTATTATATTATAAATGTATAATTACTTATTACATTTCGTTTCTATGTTTGTAGATGGAACATGAACAATTGGAACGTGAAACACAAGTCGAGAAAGAAAAAATATGTTTAAAAAACCAAAGTACAATATCTCCTACAACTAATCAAGAAATGAGGGATGCACATAGATCGAGCAATGACATTGGTTCATAATGGAAATCAATGTAATTGAATGTTATCGCAAGTTGTATGTTTTGGAATATCGGTTTGTAAAAATCGAGGATTTTTCTTAATGTAGTGGACATAATGTCCCAATTGCTTGATGACATGTTACCAATAACTATAACAATTACATATTGGTTCCATTTTGATTATTATGGACATTTACGTTGTCCCATCTTGTATGACCATGAGTCTCTTATTCATATATAATATAAATAGTTTCTTATTTTATTGCATTGTCAAATGTTGTAAAATGTTGCATTGTTGATTGATTAATATGTGAATAATTTACATTGTTGCAAATAACTAATTAATTGATATTTGAATGATTTACATTGTTGCAAATAACTGATTAATTAATATGCGAATGATTTACATTGTTGCAAATAACATAGGTGTAATCTGTTGGATAAGGCATTAATGCAATCATTATATCAAAATGCAATAACAAAAATATAAAAACAATATTATTATAAAAAATATTTGTTAAAAAAAAAAATCAAAACATATACTTATCGATGTGTTCTTATGGACTCTCAAAATGGTGTGTGAAATAATATAGAAATCAATGTTTTTTAAGGGGATATACGCACTTGTGCATTTTAAGCATATTGAAAAAACAGTACATATTAATTATACTGGGGCATCGGTGCATATAACGTGTGATAATATATATCATTTTAGAATTTTACGGTGGTCATGCAATAAATACGCACTGGTTCTTTAAATATAATAACAACACCAATGATTTTAATAAAATAAGCGCACCATTTCTTTATATGTAATAAAATCATGGGTGCTTCAGAACAAAGAATTGCGTCGACATCTCACCTCAAATATTCAAAATTTTAGTACCTTTCAGTGCATATGGTAATATAGGCACTGACACAGACGATTTATACAAGCACCGGGATGAACATAAAATAAAATCATAGTGGTGTTGCATACAACAAAATGGGAATTTGGGGCGTAATAACTATAAACGCACTAGTGCATTTTCGTTTTATGTGTAAATGCGTCGGGGAATTAATGTAATAGGGAACCAACTCATTTTCGTTTTATGTAAGCACTAGTGAATTTTATGTAATGGTGCACTGATGCCTTTTCATTTTATGTACGCATCAATCATTTATGTAATGGTGCACTGGTGCATTTTTTGTTTTACGTACGCACTAAGGCATTTTATGTATGGTCACGCTGGTGCATTTTTTGGTTAGGTATGCACCAGATAATTTTATGTAATAGCGCACCAGTGCGTTTTGAAAATAGAAATATCGAAAAAAAAATATCCGTTACAATCTCTGCCCACTCAATTTTTTTTAGTTATATGGAACATTTGTTAAAACATCTGCTAAAACCTCCACATCCAATAAATGAGGTTGTAGCAAAGGTTTTTTTGAATTTTTTTCCAAATTTTGTAATACTAAAAACCTTTGCTAGAAGGTGTTCTCCTTGTAGTGTGGCTAGTGAGAAATGTGGTCACATCAGAGGAATATGGGGCACTGATTAGTAGTGCTAACTAAATAGATGACAATGATGGAGCCCTCTGAGAAGGGATAGAGGCCTTAGAAATTATGAACATTCTTGCATGGATAGAGATAGGGAGCTCGTATGGATCCCTCACCATAGAAGATGAGAGAGTATGGAGAAACCGCCTCTTTGAACCACTCCGATTATGCATTTGTCATCAAGAAGAAGGAATCAAAGAACAAACATAGGTAAGAGAAGCAGAAGAATGGAGATTAGAAGAGACAAGCGAAGGATAAGTCGAAGTTAATAATACTTTGCAAATGGAAGCATCAATATTAGTAACAACAAGCAATATTCATTTAGAAGGACACAGTTCTAGATTGAGTATGGAAAACCAATATTCAATGCTCAAACTTCCCGCATTTCATGTGATGGGAAGGGATGATGTGGAACAACATTGTTTCATGTGTGTAGCTATATGTTCTGTGAAGAGAGTCACAAATTAGGCATCCAATATTTCACAGCTAGAAACCACATTCAGAGATAGAGCTATCACATAGTACATGAAGTACAAGTCTACCATGCGAGTGGGAAAAACAAGATCCTTGATGGAGATAAAGAGAGATATACTTAGGGAATTCTATAAGCCTAAGTCAAAATCGCAATGTATAATTGCAATCAAAGAAATCAAGTAGCAAGTTGGAGAAACTGTGTGGGATTATGACCAGTGGTTCAATATCTGTTGGATAGACTGATGTTTCATATCCTATATGTTCAACATAGATAATGGTTCATTACAAAACTCCTCCCCCATATTCAAGTCTCCCTCACCCAACAAAAGGTGACGACCCATGTAGATGTCGTGGAAATAACAATGCAGTTAGAAGCCACCGAGAGTTGGTGAAACATAAACAAGAATGGTGCAGGTATAGTCTCAACTCACGACCATCACTATTTAACTTCTATATATGTTGAAGGTTAAAGTGGTGCACAAGAATATATGGTGTAATACATGCCATGTTGAAGGTCACCATAGGAACGAGTGTCCTATGTTGGGGAATTACATAGCGATGGGTGAGACAAATCCATTTCTAACAAGAAAACAAATGGAGTGGTGTGAGATCTGTCGACAATGGGGTCATACACCTCCTCATTTCCCCACATTACAAAAGTATCAAAAGACCACACACACTCCATTCTGTGCGTTTTGAAAATCCATGAGACATGATGTGAACAACAGTTGGTCACTGCAACTAATGTAAGAACACACAAGATTCTTTCTGTGTCTAAGAAGAACACAAGGGTGGAGACCGAAGAGGATTCGATAGAGGAGGCTACCAAGGAGGCCAGCGAAGAGGATATGGAAGAGAATGAGGAAGAGGATATGGTGGTGATGGAGGAAGACCACCTAGCTATTTTAATAATGGAAAAATAAGCCACTTATCATGATTTTGTACCAAACTGCATGCACTCTATGGATATTGACATAGTGTAGACCATGTCATAGAGGATTGCCTAGATATTTTGGCCAAATGGGAAGATAAGAAGGGACATTGAAATATGATTACTGTGGAGCCACACGAAAACCAGTAGTCAAAAGAAGAAGTGGACATATGGGTGATAACTTGAGGAGGCATTTGTATGGGAGCCAATCTAGAATAAGGAGAAATTTCAGGTCAAAATGTAGAAGGAAATATCAGAAAAGCGATGAAAGCACCTCCTAAATTTGACGTCGCATAGAAAAATAAATTCATGCAAGAAGCCCAGGAGAGATGGAGGAATATAGCATGTAGGAATAAGTGATGTGCATAGCACAAAGGGCGTTGGAGGAAGCATGCTTTCATGAGGAACTATAGCGCATAAATAAAAAGGCATTGGAAGAATCCCTCTTAAGTGAGGAAGAACAACATGCAACACAAAAGGCACTAGCATAAGAACACATACACAAGGAGTTATGATGCATGGCGCAAGAGGAAATGTAGCATAAAAATTACACCAAGAGTGAATCAAAAAACCAAGTGACTTATTGCATTGTTTCCTTAAGATGTTGGGTAACCCTGTAGTTGCAAATAAACTCACCAACATGTTTAAAATACGCATGGAAGAAGGGGAGAATAATATTGTGATTTCTACCCCACTACTGGAACGTGATGCGAACCATGTAAGCATAAGGAAGAACATGGGAAAATAATTTAAGATGATACCTGATATTGGAAGCTATAATATGGATGGTTTCATGTTGGAATTGGGATCCGATGTGAACATACTGACAAAGAAATCATGGGAGTGGTGGATAAACCAAACTTGGTGTGGTCCTCGATTCAACTTAGGCTTTCCAACCATTATAAAATATATCCTATTGGCAGGATGGAGAAAGTGGAAGTGAACATTGATGGGGTGAAGAGTAAAGAACAATTAGTGGTGTTTGGGATCATGGATGACTCAGAACCCTATCCATCTCTACTTGGTATTGATTGGGAATTTGATAACAATTTCATATTGAAACCAAAGAAGCGACATATGTCCTTTGAGAAAGAAACCTTGCGCGTTATTGCACCATTGGACCCAAATTATGGCGATAGATATAATGAGACTGTGAATGAGGACACACAGAGTTCGATCATAAAAAATATATACAATATTACAGGGTGCAAGGAGGATTACATGAACCCGATATTCAATGGTGAACTGATTTGGATAAGTTCTCACTCTTATGGCACAGATTTAGAGGATGCTATGGAAAGATGGCAGAACAATATGTATGAAATATCAACCTGATGATGCACCCAAATCACCAAAGTTGTGTGTTGGATCGGATTAGAGTTGTGCAATGTATCTAGGTTTGATGGAACAATATCAATAGACACATTCTTTGCACAAATGACAGAGTTGGTGCTTGAGACCCTAAGGATACAAGCCATGGATGTAGTAGTCAAAGGAGCACATATTCTCTGGTGGATGATGCACCACACAAATCTATAGGCATGGGAACAAGTGGTAGAATATATCAAAGCCAGGTTCCATCCTACGACCAAATTTGAATTAATGAATTGGTACAAGGGTACTGAAGACCCTTAGGAGAACATTTTCTTCTATGAAAGGAAGTGGAAAACCAAGAATATTCCTAGCACACAATGGGTCCATAGGTTTTTCCATACCATGGATATGGTACCTAGAAGTTGGTACATCTAGGAGGAAACAAGAAGACAAATAGGGGAATGGGGGAGAGTAAGAAGGTATTTATATGCAACATTCAAATTCACATTAGAAATCTAGGCGCAGAGGGAGGAGCTCTTAAGAATTAAGGATTTCATATTCCATCAAAAACCTAGAGACACTGTGTAGAAATTTTCCTGTGCATATCATAAGCCAATGTAGAAACTAAAAAAACTTCTCTATTGTTGGAAGGTCGATAGTGATGATGTGTAGGGAGAATACCCCAGGGGGGTATCGATCAACAAGACCAAGGGAGAGTGAAAATTTCAAGTAAAGGCCTCTAGTAGCACTGCATTGGATTATGGGCACCCATTAAGAACAAAGAAACATAATATATTCATGGAATAAGTATTTAATATGGACATAATTGGTGACTATTGGGACTAGTAAATGATAACACAAGTGGTAGACTTGTTGAAATAATATGAATACCTCTTTCCAAGGAGATTCTAAAAAATGAAGGGAATTGTAGGATCCCTCGATGAAATTAAGATTCAGTGAAATCCAGATGCTAAGCTAGTAAAGAGGAGACCATATTTCCTGAACCTAAAGTACAAAGAGAAAGCGTGCAAAGAATTGGATTGAATACTAGAGGAAATGATCATTGTCCCAATGGAGGAATTAGATTGGATTATCCCAATAGTGGTGCAATAAAATAAGACATGTGACTTAAGAATTTGTGTAGACTTGTGAAACTTGAATTCGTCTTGTGTACATGATCCATTCCCAACACTATTTACAGATGAAGTGTTTGAAAATATGGGTGGGAACAAGGCTTACTCATTCACAGATAGCTTCTCAAGATATCACTAGGTGAAAAATATGGAAGAATACTAAGACAAGACAACATTTATGAAAAAATGGGACTCATTTTATTACATGGTAATGCCCTTTGGCTTGAAGAATGCACCTGCAATATTTTCTGGAATTGTGGTTGCAACTTTTAAGGACTTCATCCATAAGTTTATGGAGGTGTGCTTAGATGATTGTGTTTCATTCATCCCACTGAAAGAGAATATGTAGGAACTATGATTGATGTTGGATATATGTCGATAGTTTCATATTTGATTAAACTTGAAAAAGTGCATCTTTTATACACCGTTCAGTATGTTGTTGGGACATGTGGTATGCAAGGAAGGATGATTAGTAGATCAAACAAATATTGTTGCAACAATGGATATATTGGATACCACATATGTTAGAGAGATACACACCACTTTGGGGCACACAGGTTATTATAGAAAATCCATACAGAGTTGCGCAAAGGCTGTTGCATCGTTAGAGAAGATACTGTGCAAACAAAACGTATATCTGGACTAAAAAATGGCATAAGGTGCTAGACACATTGAAGGAGAAATTGGTGATTGTTTTGATCTCGGTATTTCTATATTGGACCAGGATATTCCACATACATGTGGACATTTTTAATTATTTGGGTTGGATTTCATTGATGTCAACCCTTGAAGAAAGTCTAGTAGAGAATTCTGGTAGCACAAAGGTTTAGGTAATGGACCCAAGTTTGTTTGATGTATAATGGTATGAGTTTTTATATATTTGAAGGTAAGACTATTATATATGGATAGTACATGTCATTCCTTTTCTGGTGGTATGTGGAACGTCACATAACTCCTCATAGTTAGAGAGTTATGGCCATGTGAAGTGGGAGAACCCTCATGAGTCATCTAGAAACCCCAAAAGGTCAAAGTAGTCAAAGTGATTGCAAAGAAGAAATTATTTAAATAATAAAGTGAAGTGATGAGTGTACTATAAGTCAAAGTGGATACAAAGGAAATTATTTAAATAATAAAGTTAATGGATAAATTACTAAGTGGACAAGTGGTTAGAAGTGG
>SNQJ01S0136803.1:20551-32234 GCA_010110895.2 Picea sitchensis
GCAAACTAAAGGCGTATTATGGCCCACGGGGGTTGAGTGCACCCTAAATGGACAAACAAGTTTACAATTAGTATAGTGCAGGGCATAGGTAGGTAAGTATCAAGGCATGTATATTACACATTAAATAATAGAATAGGACAAGGTTAGATAATATGGAAGATAGGATAGGGTGCTACATATTGCAAATATTTCACATATTCAACCAACAATGTGAATAAATTACAGACATACATGCTACAAGATAGGACAACAGGTTCTCATAGGTGGGGTATGAGACACATTGTGATTAATAGAAATGAAGGGTCAATAAATCATATTTATCCAAGTGACACAGGTATGAGGGGTGCCAATAGTTATGGAAACACGTCCCATAAGGCACACTGAAAGTATGGTGGTATGGTACGGTTAGAGACACATCAGCTCTAGACACCAAGGGAATCAACAATAATCATCCCAACAAATATACCCAATCTTCCTAAAATCCTACCTAGCAGAGAAAAGGGTTATGTGGGAAAATCAATCCATGACTATTTATAACCCCCATGGTTAGTTTCTATTCACTTTGTTAGGAGTTCGACCAATACACATAGAGAGTCTCAATAGTAGAGTGCAGATCATCATCATAATAAAGGCTAGATTGGAGGAGCGAGTAGTATTGGGAATTCAGATTCAACCGAGAATTCCTCAAAAAAATGGCTACTTATAATAGGCGAGAGGTACAAGCTCAACTCTATACCATAGAGGAATCCCAACAACCAACAATTGAACTCCCATGAGAATTTCATATTCAGGTTCGTCTCCTAGGGAGGGGACCCAACCTGTAGTTCACTAAATGCAACGATTAGGATGCCAAATAGTTCTTTGAATTGTTCTTGGAAAAATATGCAGAGGTAACCTAGGAGCTAGTGATCCCACTACCATGGATCAACACGATTTCTCAATTAGTCAGTTTGACACCTCAAAGAGACAGGAAGAAGACAAAGGCTATGCACGATAGAAAGATCACCCTAACTACTGACCTAGAGGTCACTAGGGCGATATTTCCAAGTCATGCAGGAAGGAATTGGCTTAGATGGCACAAGTGGTTCTAGACCATATGATCAAAGACAACTATTCTTAGAAAGTATAGACCAAGATTGACAAGAGAGAGGTCTATATATCGAAGAGTAAGGGTCAAATTCAAATCTAAAATCCACAGGATTGGTTACAAATTCCAGGGATTGTGCATGGATACACCACCAACCAAGATCAATAGATGTGTACCTAAATAGAGATTGTTGGAGACATCCCACTAAGTCCAACTAGTGTTTCTCACACCTTCATTTAGGAGCTATCGACGAAGCAATGGCGTTGGATTGAGTAAGGGAAAACTAATACTGTTGGGGGCATGTTGGCACCCTAAGGGTTCAAACACTGCACACATGCCATAATTCAACACTGTGCGTGCATCCAAGAATATGCACTATGTGATGCAAAGTTTCAACATCTATGCCAAACTAGGATCTACTGCGCGTTCCAACCCATTTTGTATTGTGTGCAAGGAATTGAAGAGACTGCATTCAAGATGAATCCTCAAATATATTTAGTAACGATTGTAACTAGTTTTGTAACAACCTGACTGATCATGATCAAGGTTAAGGTTGATTTGGCAAGTTTTCTATGATTTCCACACTCCACTAGACTTAATGGGAATGCATGTATGGGTTAGGTTTTTTTTCACTAAGAGTGATTGATAGAGTAGTAGTGATTAGATGGAAAAATTGTAGATGAGTTAGAGCTCCAATTGGGTTTTGTATTAGTTATGGTTATGTTTAGATATATTATGTGTGAAAATGTGAGAGAGAAAAGAGATCTTAGTGCATGACATGTCTGAGTTTTGTTGCGAATGCATCCTAAAAAGGCTTTAACCTCTATGTATGGAATTATATAGGAATGTTTTTGATCAGTTTAATGAATAAATCCTGAAGCATAGTTGTCTCTGCATATTATGAGTTAATGATCTAAATGTCTATTGAATCTTTATTATGTTGCGCATTAATCTCATGATAGTTATGAATGATTGCATACTTATATAGTGATTTTTTGTTGTATGTTCCCTTCCTTCGCACCTTGCATGAAACCTACGGTCTCTATGATTCTAATTGCATCTTGGGTGATACCTTATTTAGTCTTTGAAGATTGAATATGTTGTCTCTTATGGGGTACTTGTTGGCCAAGCCTCACAAACCTTGGGTTTGAAACCCACCGAAAAACCCAACACGTGAGCTGGGTAAAAATGTGGGAAGCATCATTTAATAACTATCTATGGAGATCCATGGGTCTCATCTGTGGAAATTTTGTTTATGGTAAGGATCATAAGAGAAAACATCTCATCTAGTTACCCGTAGATGTGAGGGGGTAACACATCCAACACACACACACACACACACACACATTATTCCAAGGAAAATCTCTATTATAAGATGACTAGATCACTGAATGATGAAACCCTAAATGTGATTGAGTAAAATAACTTTGCATAAAGGAATATACTCATAATAACGCAAATGATATTAAAAAATACTTGAGTGGATATTACAATGAATTTCACCTTCTTATATATGATTACTCACTAAGCAAGTCCTTTCCACATAAATGTGGGATATATTTCTTTACACAAAAAAATATTTACCAAAAAAACTGTGAAAAGTCATAAAGTGACTTTTTAATTATAAAATGTAAGTCTTGTATTACAATACCCCTCTTAAGGCTTTCATTACTAAAAAAAAACTCATTGAAAGAAAACACACGATGACTGAACACAAAAGCAACAAAAGTCACATTCTTCATAAGATTCTCTTTGAAAATAGTTATTGGACTAGATAGATCTCCATCAAGATTCCTCATAACCATCTTAATGGTTTAGCTCCCAAGATGAGTTCTCAAGTTCCTATATTCCACCTCCCCAAACTCCCAAATTAGGAATCTCCTAAATTATTGAACAACCACCCATGTTGAGCTACATCCACTATGACCCATATAGTTGTTTTATGAACCTCATAAGGGAAATTCACTAGATTCACAAACTCCTAAACTATATGGGAAACCATCCATGCTGAGCTTCATCCACATTACATCCATTTTCTTCAAAGTGCGGGCTTCTTAAAATACAAAATATGATTTTTCTTTAGTAAATTCATTACCATTGTCAACATCTAGTGGATCTTCATCAATGACTAAACTAGCTACATTTGGTTTGTCTTTGAGATTTTCCTTGAGAACATCACTATATCATATTTTATGGTTCTTTAACATGTGACCCATTTTCTTGCAATAACAATACTCACTCTCCCTTTGTATTTATCTGATCATATACAATTGTTTCTCGAGTATAATGAAATCTTAGGTTGAGGATCACCTTCTATATATCATATAATTGTTCTCTTTTCTTCAACCAAAATATCTGAAATCATATCTTCTAGAGTTTGAGAAGAAATTTGACAAAGAATTAAAAATGGCATTGATATATTTAGAAGGAAAATTGCTTAACAAAATGGCTTTGGCATCCTCTTCGTCTACTATAGCATTAACTTCTGCTACTTGTCTAATGAGAGATATTAGATTGTTTATGTGGCTAAACATAGTGAGTTTTCCAGCCATATTGAATTTGAATAATTGAAATTGTAGAGAAAACTTTGCATTTATTTCTTTTTCTCATCGGTTTCCACTAAAATAAAAATTTGTGTATACCCTCTTAAAAAATTGAGAGATAACCTTGCGTGAAAAAAAAATAAAAATTGAAAAGCAATAGGAAACCCTAAGGAACAAATCTCTATTTCTACTATGTGCCCTTTGAAATTGGAATTAGGATTCCTTTCATTGGAAACTAAATGAAATAACTAAAAAAATTCACAGTAGTACATGTGAATGCTTTGTCTGTTTGGATTCAAAGTAATAGTAATTTTACCTCTAATACATTAGTTTCTACACTTAGATTGTGGAAATATGTATAAAAAATGGTAGATCAAAACCTTCTTGGATGTACATGTCATCAAATAGGTACTAAAACATTTCAACCATAAACATCCAACCTTAGATCAAATCAATTTAAGATCAAATCAAATTTTGATCTTCCCACTCTAATACCATATTATAAAATAGGATAGATCATTGAATGACAAACCCCATATATGATTTAGCCACATAACTTAGCACAAAGGAGGATACTCACAATAAAAAAATATGATATTATAAAAATACTTGAGTGGATATAAAAATGGAGTTCACCTTCTTATATAGGGTTACTCATTAAGCAAGTCATTTCCAACAATATTGTTAGGAAACCCAAGTGATGTTTCCCCACATTCATGGATGCCATTCTTTGTAAATCCATTGACATAGAATATTGTTCTTAACCTAAGGGGATTCAACCCATGCACCCTGATCCAGGTGGATATCAGTGGCCACCCACTTTTTCCAACTAGCTCAAAACAAATTTCTGGCAATTTTGGCAATTTACTATTTTTAGCAGTTTTTAACTTTCGGGGCCATTTTGAGGGCCTAAATGATTTTTTTTTGGGATATAACTTCTCAATTATAGATAAAGGCTCTAATTGAGCCCCCAAAATTAATATCCTCTATGATACCTTTCCAACGAGCTATCGTGCACCCCAAACGAAGATCGTATGCCAAAGTTACGCCCCTGGGAAGTTGATACACCAAACTACCCAAAACGGGGTCCACAAAACTATTGGATTTTCATATTCTGGGGTCAGGGTTTTGGATTTTCTTTATAAAAATGCCTTTGTAGCCTCATTGTAAAATCATCTTCTCATGAGTGCAAGTAGTGTCAATTCTAACCTTGTACAATATCTACTGCAAACTGATATTCAGAAAAGAACATAAAAGATACAATGACAAATACAAACATTACACAGAGATTTTTCACCTGGAAACCCAAACTGGGAAAACCAGCATATATTATATTCATACATTTTGTTACATTGTTTACAATACAATATACATATAGGAGCCAACGGCATCCAAAACCCTAATTCCTTAATCGGAAATAGAAAACCATCGGCAAAAAACCATGTGCCGAAAAACCACCTAAATATCATGTGGTCCCGGAAATATGTCGTCCCGGTGCGAAATTTTTTTTCGGGGGTTCCGCCCCACTGCACGCCCAGCGCAGACGCTCAAACACTACTACTCATGCAAAGAATATAACACATACCCAACAAGTAGCCGTCACATCTCTTCTCAGAGATAAGTTGTCACCATTCTAGCGAGTCTTTCACTCTGTATTTTTACAGTCTTTGTATATTTTCGCTCATTAATAGAAAATTGTGTATTATTGTATCTCTGTGTTTATGGTTGCATCTCTGATACATTTCTGTTAAATTATTGGATATCAAAGATATATCTATACATTTATTTATTATATCTTCACTCTCATTTCGTGCTAAAAATAATCTGGATCAGTGGTATCAGAGAAGGTTACTCTTGATCGTTTTTTTCAGTGCATGTCCCTGTCGAGGTCCGAGTATAGAAATTTGGGTCTCGAGCTTGTCTCTATTGAAGAAAATCACTCTCACATGCCCAATAAACCCTCCATGGAGGAAGAAAAGAAAAACAACAGAGTAGACGACTCTATCACTATGTTGCTTGAGCAAGCTCTCACGTGACAGAGGGACGAAATGATGGAGAATTTTTTCCACATCCTTCAACGCCTGTCGATAGCAACATACACATCTTCATCAAACAACCACTTTGGAAGCACCTCTCCTTTCAAGGTACAGGTTAATTTTTATATTCCCGTATTTGAAGGTTAGATAGATGTGGATGCCCTAGACAAATGGTTAAATTTGCTAGAATGTTATTTCTTTGTTCACCATTTTTCCAACAGGGAAAAGATCACCTTCACACTCCTTAAATATCTCCCCCATGTCAAACATTGGTGGGAAACTTACTGGGAGCAAAGTTCCACATAAGAGTTTGGAATATATGGGGTCGATCCCACTTGGAATTTTTTTGTAGATGCGGTAAAGGAACAATATTACCTTGTTGAAAACTACGAGGACCAGTATATGAGATGGACAACACTACGACAAGAGAGGGGCCAAGAAGTTACAAATTTCACCAATACCTTCCATACCTTGTGCACCAAGCTGGGTATCAAATACTCTGAACGAAATTTGGTCCTAAAATACCATGGGGCTCTACACAGATACATCCAAACTGAAATTGATTTTATGGACATTTCATCACTCGGTGTTGCTTATCGATATGTTGTTAAAATAGAGAAGAAATTTAAGCACCAGAAAAAATGGGAGTTATGGTCTGCAAATCAGCAACAACCAAATTATGATAAAGACGACCCTAACAAACAGTCTCCTAAAAACCAGTCCAAGCCACAGGAAAAGAAGGGTCATGGGAAGACAAAGAAGGACACCAGAGAATGGTGCAATTTCCACAAAATCCCCTGAAACAACATTGATGAATGTCTCTTAAAACAATCATTGATGGACAAAATCAAAGACAAGAAGCCAAACCCCATTTCAAAATTTGATTCAGAAAATATTGACAGAAGACAGATCATAAACGCATACCCGACTATTATTGTCGCGACCGCAACAATTCAACCAAAAGAACCAAGAGATCATGAAGAGGGGAATAGACTTTTTCATTCATAGATGTGGGTGAAGGGGACCCCACTTCATTTTATTGTTGATAGAGGAAGCCAGAATAACCTCATATTAGCAGAGGTCATCACAAATTTAGGATTGTCAATAACACCACACCCACAACCATACAACATCGGGTGGCTTCACCAGGGAGGAGATCTTCGTGTCATCCAACCATGTCGATTGTCATATGACATCCATCCCTTCAAGTATGGGTTATTATGTGATGTCGCCCCGATGGATGTCTGTGAAGTTCTCTTGGGCCAGCCATATATGTGGAAGTGCCATTCTATCTATGAGTCGTGACCCCGTAGTGTCATTGTTACTTTGGGAGGTCATCTCTACAGGATACCAGAGGTGATTCTGATTATTGTCCCACCTAAATAGTGCCCCAAGATAGCATCTCATACTACAAAATTCATCTTCTTCAGAATTTGTTCAAAAGGTGAACAGAAGGATACTACAACCATTGCATCCTTGGCCCAAACACCTTCTATCCAAAAGAAGCAGGTCGACAAGATTGCAACAAAGTGTAAAGAATCCTTCTGCACATATACATCTCATGTATCCAGACTGGTTGAAAAGGTCCAACCCTTCCAACCACAGGTTCATGAAAACCTTCAAAAAGCTAAGCAGTGCAACTTCTCCAACAAGGCAAGTAGCTCATCAAGATACAGATTCAACAAACTCTTTTCCCTCTCCCCTGGGAACTCAACGCAATGGAGACCATTTCTTCCTAAGGAGGAAGGATTGATCCAGGTGGATATCGGTGTCCACCCACCTTTTCCAACTCACTCAAAACAGTTTTATGGAAATTTTGGAAATTTACTATTTTTAGTAGTTTTTAACTTTCGGGGCCATTTTGAGGGCCTAAATGAAGGTTTTTTGGGATCAAGATTCTCAATGATATCTAAAGGCTTGATTGATCCCCCAAAATTAATCTCCTCAACGATATCTTTCCAACGAGCTATCGTGTGCCCAAAATAGAGATCGTATGCCAAAGTTACGCTCTCGGGAAGTTGATACACCAAACTACTCAAAACAGGGTCCACAAAATTGTTGGTTTTTCATCTTCTGGGGTTAGGGTTTTGGATTTTATTTATAAAAAAGGATTTTGAGCCTCATTGGAAAATTATCTTCTCATGGATATGAGTAGCCATCACATCTCTTCTCAGAGATAAGTTGCCACCATTTGAGCGAGTCTTTCACTCTGTAGTTTTACAGTCTTTGTACATTTCCGCTCATTAATAGAAAATTGTGTATTAATGTATCTCCGTGTTTATGGTTGCATCTCTGATACATTTCTATTATATTATTGGATATCCAATACATTGTTTTATTATATATCCACTCTCATTTCGTGCCAAAAATAATCCGGATCACACCCACCGACACAAAACTAGCCAAATGCCACTACAAGGAAAACACCAATTAGCAAAGGTTTTAGAAAAATCGCTTCTCCCTTCTCTATTTTTAGTGGAGGCAGGTGAGTAGATATTTTAGTGTATGTTTTTTTGTTGGTGCACCTAAACTAGCATGGCACATTCATACACTTTAATAGCACATGTACTGGTTCCTTTACACACACACACACACACCACATATAACAATTAAAAAACATTGCTTCCCACAGTCAATTTTTTTTAAATGCATTGAAAAAAACACCACACGGTGAATACAAAATCTGTACTTGCATTGGTGAGTATTAATAACTAAAATGTACTAGTGCATTGCGTTTCAAGACACAATGGTTTTAGTTTCAAACAAAAAAACTCAAATATCATAAATTAAAAAAGAAAAGAAAAAACATAGTATAGTGCTTACATAACATATAGATGCATCGGTGCATACAATCCCATGTTCACTACATTAGGATTATCATTTTAAAAAAAAAATCTTGTTGGTGTTCCAAATAGTTTTAATTGCACTAGTGTGTAATTGGCCTACCATGTGCACTAATATATATTAAAATATTTTATAAAAAATATATCAGTAGTGTTCCTTATACCTATACACGCAACGTGGTAGGGAAAATAATAAAAATAATAGTAAATTGAATTTCCATTTAATATTTCATTCAATGGTTCACAACCATACAAACATTGATGCACCCTATCCCCTATGAGTGTCCTATTGTCTCGTGCTACTGAATTTCTATATTTATCCATTCCTTCTCTTCCACAATAGTTTTTTCTTCTTTTTGGAATTTTGCAAAGAAAAGAAAATTTACATTTTTAATCTACGTGACAACCATGCCTCCTTAGTTGAGAAGAGATTAGGTAAAGTGATTGTTATCCTTTAATTTATATTTTTATCAGTTTAAGATTTATATATTTTTTTCCATTTTTTTAAAAATAGTTGTTAATGTTGTCGTGGGTTTTAATTTGCATCAATTGTCAATGCCTATATAGGCCACACTATTTGGCAGTGATCTAGCACATTCTAAGCATACCGTTGGACAATTATATATGTAACACACAAATTTCCCACACTCTCTACTGTGCTAATACATGTATAGATGCACCATGAGAGATTCCCCTAGTAATATGAGCTGCACTACACATCCTTGGTAAGCACATAGTGATGGTGATGCACATATTATTAAACAAGTGCATTAGAACAATGATTTCTGTCAATTTTAATGCACTATAATGTTCGATGCACTGAAAAATCATGGCATGTCGAAGATGGTTCTTTGAAGTAAACATGGTGCACCAATATTTATATCTCAGAGATTCTAATAATATTTTTGAACTTATCATATTAGTTGGCGCGTGAATTATTTAGTAAAGAAATCGTTATCAGTACATTATTACATTATTACAAATTGGTTGCACTGTACTATTTGGTGTGTTGAAAAACAATATTGCATGTTGAAGACGATTCATTGATATAACTAGTGCGCACCAATATTTATATCGCACAAATTCTGATAATATTTTTAAAACTTATCAAACTATTCGGTGCATAAATTGTTTAGTAAGAGAACTTTTTTTTCCTCGGAAAAAAAGTGTAAATTTTATTTCATCTGAAGAGAATAAATTTACATTCTATAGAAATACATGTGTCCATGTATTTTGATGAGATGAAAGTATCCAAAAATAGGGAACCCTATAGGTGCCAAAAGGATATATAGTCCCCATCCATAGCCTCCAAAAACAAAATCCTCTGAAGTTTTTTCAGTATAAAAAACCCCTAATGACTGAAAAATAAATACATAACCATAAACTGTTAATGAAATGGTTCAAATGTACATCATTCAGGAAAGAAGTGCCAAAACCAAATATGAAATATATACATTATAGAAGTCAAAAGTTGTCTTTTGTGTGGGATGGATATTCAATAAAAGGCCTGTGATCAAATTCAAAATGTGCTTCGTCCCCGACCTTCGATATCAACCATTTCCCAAAACCCAACTGAAGTTCTGCTTTAGATAAAGAATCTACCTCCAAGTTGTGCTCCATGTAGACATGACACACACAGAATGTGTCAAAAGTATCCAGAATTATGTAGACATATTCTAAAATATGGTGAAGCTATAAGCTGTGGCACTTCTGAGATTTTCTGGCCCAATTTATGACTTCCATAGAGTCCTCGAAGATCTGAATTGATTTGACATCTTTTTCTCCTGCAAAGAGTAAGACTAATTTTAAGTAAATTAGCACAGCATAGTTATTTGTTCCTTTACCGAGATCCATTTTTAACATGTATAAATGTGTGTCAGAAAGGTAAAGTAGAGCCCCCATACCCCCAGCCGCCGCCCACAAGATTGATTATTATTCTGTGAAGCTCCATCAAAATAGGCCCATGGCCTAGAGGAGTTTATTGTGAAGTCTTGTATATCTCTTATCTCACCTGACTCTTTTTTGTGAGGAAAGTGGGATAGTATACTAAGTCCTTGGGCTGCAATAATGTTCGGGGTTGTGGCCTTATCTTGAAAGATGGTTTCATTTCTTGCAATCCAAGCACCCCAAAAAAATTATTAACGGTAGAGACTTTTTCCTATAGAAAGAGGCATCTTCCACCCATCCTTTTCATGCCTCCTCCATTGATGGTCCAAGCCACTAGCAGTCCTATCCCAATATGCCTGAGCAATCTTGCTAGATATGTTTTACAAATGGGCATAGAAGAAATAAATGCACTGCTATTTCCTTTTCTGATTTACATAAAGCACACCAACACGACACTTCTATTTTCCTATTCTCCTAGGTTGGGATTTTATTAACTATCAGGCACCACATGAATATCCTGGCTTTGAATGGACAATGAACTTTCCATAGGCCCTTCCACCACCAAATAGGTTCCAAGAGAAACATATCTATATTTTGTTGTATATAGCCCAGTTTTGGAGTATATATACCAAGCATAGAATGTTTCCAAATTAGTTCATATTCTTTGTCCATAATGCGAATATGGGTCACCTTGAGAGTGAAAATAAAATTTTCCCACTGGATCGCCCATACTCCCTCCAAACCTAATTGTCCAGAATCTATCCACTCTCGGCTCTAGATAGAGGTACTTTCCATGTTTGCAATATGATTTAAGTCGAGAAAAACTTGAGTGTGTAACAATTGAATCAAATGTGGTGGAAGAATGTGTTTGTCTTCACTAACTGACAAAGGGTCCACTGCTCCTATGCAGACATTTTGACCATTTCCTATGCACCAGGAAAGTCTATCTCCCACTACAACAAAAGAGTGATCTAATTATCTCTAAGAAAAGAGTTGATGATAGTATTCCAAATGATGGAGCATATTGATATCATTTTTGTTATGATCGTAATATATAATAATAAATATAAATATGATCTGATTATATCAGAGACGTGAAAATACGTTTTTGTTATGATTATCTGAGAGGATCCATATGGTGTTTGATATATTTCTTCCTTTTGCATAGTCCTGAAAGAACTTTTCTTTTTGTCCCCACTTTCCATCCATATGGCACAACTCTTGAGTTGCCACTCTGCTTCTCTTGTCTCCAAGAGCTTCCTTTTCTTATTTTCCAGCTGGAGTAGG